>VZTR01031138.1:844057-854528 GCA_013400775.1 Chaetops frenatus
TGCCGCCGGAGCCGCGGCCGGGCCGGGCCGGGCCGGGCTGGGCTCCCCGGAGGGCTGTCCCCGGCTGCCGGAGCCGCTCGGCGCGAACAAAGGCGGCGGGCGGGCGCGCTGGGGCAGCACAGCCGGCGGGTTGGGAGCTCTCCTGTTGCGCCGTGACTGGAACAAACCCCGGAGAGCGCTGACAGTGGCCGGGCCGGGGCCCGCCCTCTGCCCGCGGGGCCCCGGGACGAGATTTGGGGCTTTCCGCGGTAAGAAGTGCGCGGTGACTTCTGTCGCTCCTGCAGCCCAGGGAAGGTGCCCGTGCGCTGTGCCTTCGGTGCCTCCGGGCAGCTCCGGGCGGCAGCGCTGCAAGTGTTGTGTTACGGAAAGTCAGAACTGTTCTACAGGAAGTGGGAAAGAAACCCCAAAGCAACCCCAGAACCAAAACCAGCAACGAAACTCAAATATTGTCGATCGTAGTCACCAAAATCGAGTATCAGAGTCTATCTTGGTTTAAATCCTGTTGATAAATCTGGATTTATTGGTAAGATGCTTCGGTTAGGTTTTTGGATCTGTTTTTTACTGAAATATCTGAGAGAACCATAAACCGAAGTCTTCCAGCCCCACTTCTTAATTTCCTGGGGAAATGAAGTGACTTCACAAAGCGTCTTTGTTCTCTCCTGTTTCTTAAATGGATTTTTTTAAAAAGGTAGCAAAGCCATGAGAATAGAAAATTTAGAACTATCTTATTATTTTGTGAGTAGGGAAGAAGTGGGAGGAGATGCAACTAAATACCGAAGGTAAGTAAAGAGTGGGAGATGAATAAGTCTTAAATTACTGCTGTATATTCTGTTTACTTTTATTCAGATATTTCATTTTGGCTCCAGTCAAGTTCACTTTTTACAAATAAAAAGTGGAACTGAGTTATGTCTGTGTTAGGTGTTTTTTTGAGCTGACATAACAGAATTCTGTGATTGTGGCCAGAAGTATTGGATTAGGCAGAGGAGTTAACTCAGAACTATTGAAATGTGTGTTGTGTAATGTTTTTCCTGTTTCTCCCCCAGCATCTTGCATGTTTGAAATGTCTCTCATAACAGCTCAATGATGCGTGAACATGAATATAAGATCTTTTGTGCTTTTGCTGTCTGAGGAACACATTTGTTTTGTACAGATTTTGTATTAAGATTTCTCTTTTCCCTTCCTTATTTTGATGTCAGTCCAAGTCTGATGAGCAGTTTACAATCTCTGTAAGGCACGCTTTGGCTTGCATTGTAGTTTATTATCTGTAATTATGCTTTTAATCTCTCAGATGGTTGGGATGGGCAATAAAACGGCTTTGACAAGTCTGCTTTCTGACAAGGCTTATTCTATGATGGCACTTGCTCCATGTCCAGGTGGGTCCTTGGCTGGGTTGGAGCTGTGGGTAATGGAGATGTTTGTGTTGGTGGCGTCTCAGGAAGAAGTAGTTTGGGTGTAGCTGCATGTGTGCCACTTCTCACTCGGCTCTGCCGAGGCAGAGTTCTGCATTCCTGTGCCCCTGGGGTGGGAATTACACATATATAGCTTTTGGATCCAAATGCCTGAATGGATTGTTCCTGTTGCTGGTGTTAATGGTGCAGGAGGTAGCAGCAGAGATCGGCTTTTGCTTCCTGCAGGTGCAAGGGGTTTATATTGCCTGTCTCTTAGTCATATCTTCACTCCCCTGTTCTGTTTCAGTCTTGCTCTTCTTTTTGCAGTATTCCCTTTATTCTAGGGTGTAACTTCTCTGGAGTGCAGTTTTCCTATATGGAAACATTGGTGAACTGTTTGTGGTGTTGTTTTATATACAGGCTTCTGGTTTCACAGCTTCTGACTAAGGTTTTGCTGTATGATGGTGTAGATGATGGGTTAATTTCTGCCAGAATTGAGGGGGAGAAGGCTGATGCTAGAATACAGAAGGGATCTCTTCACTTGGTGTGATTTTACTCAGTAATTCAGCTGAGCTCCTGGGGCTGGTAGAGATCTATCAACCGCAATAATGATAAAATTTTCTATGTGCTTTGTACTGAACAGAGATCTAATTTAAGATTCCTGTAACCTACTAATTGTATTAATAGTGATACATGGCAAGAGGATATGCTCCTGTAATTTAAAAGAACACATTCACTGTCCTTGCTTTGTAAGTTTTAGTCTGTGGAGGCAGAAGTGCAGCAAGGATCACTGACTTCCAGTTATTTTCAGCATTTAGGCCTGAAGGTGCAGAGAATACTTACTTGAAGTATTTATAATAGCCAGAGTCATAAATATCTATAACAAACAATAACAGAATTATTTGGTCAGCTGAAGGTCATTAATTCCCAAGGGGGGTAGTCCTGGTCCCCAAATGATGTTACACATTTTCACAGCATTCTCCATTCATCTCTAAATAAGCAGTGTGCAAAACTTTGTGCAACAGGAGAAAGGATCAGTCCTTCCCAGTTCCCTGTCCTGTGGGATTGAATTTTCAACTGGGGGAGCTCGTGTGCATGGCAAACTGTCTATAGTTGCTCTCTGGTCCTGGAATTTAGAAATGGAAAGGCTTGACTCTAAAGTTTTGCACAGTAGGGCCTTCCTTTTTAGAATAGTCAAGGCCTGTATTCCTTCTACAGAAAAACTCAATTTCCATATTTTGTATGAATTCATTCACTTGTGTTCCAGAGATTTGCTTTGCAAAGATAGTCTAACAATTGTAGTCAAAGCCCTTGTGCCTGAATATGGCACATGGTATATGCTGGATAATGGGAATGTCCTTTAAAATGTATCTTGAGTGCCTTAGAAGTGCCAAAATACAGGAAAGCAGAAAACTGTCTTGCCATATGCTGGAAGGAAGCCAAATAACCAGTAAGGGGCATAAGTGGCTTTGTATAAGAGGGCAGTGGAGGTATTCCTGCCTGCCTGCACTGGCACAGACCTGATGTCCTTTGTGTCTCCTGTTTGTGTGAGCAGAGCAGCATCTGTCAGAAAAGGTGTCACTGGCTCCTGCAGGGTCCTTTCTGTCACTTGGCTTCTGCTTCTGGGAAGCAGGATGAGTTAAAGCCTGTGATAAAAATAAAACAGGATAAATTGTTTTTTAAAAGGTCTGAGTTTAGGCAGCTTTTTTTTTTTTTCTTTACTGCATATAGTAAATTGAGCTTGTGTTGGTCTTATAGCAGCAGTTGTGGAAATACTGAATTGAATGCAACAATTAGTTCTGCCTGTGGTGTTAATTAGTGATATATTAGTCTGCTTTTTTTTTTAGCTCCTGTACTGTTTTTTCTTTATTTTAGGTTTTTTCTCTCAGTGAATTGTACGAAGAGTAAAACAACAGTACAGGCTTTGTTTTTCTTGTAATTTTTCAAGCAACAAAACAACATTTAGACTGTTTAAATGTATATATGTACATAAGTTTATTTTTCTTTAAATTCTGTCCCTGAACATGGAGAAGGGCTGTTGCTACATAGTTGGGGGTTTCATCTTGGAAAGTAGATGGATGACATTAAAAGGCAAGACATTATTGTTATTTGCCTTGTATATAACTGAGTTTTAACGTGCTTCTGTTTGCTTCAGAAGATATAAGGAAAATTTGGGTGGAAGAGATACTGTTAAAGGTGCCCTCCGAAAAAATTTTAAATCTTCTGCAAAACCATCAAATATTGGGGCAATTTGATTGTCAAAGTATTCCAAGAAAAGATAATTTTTGCCTGAATATCTTGTGGATGCAAATGAGTAGGAAAAAAATAGAAAACTGCTTTGAATAATAAATCTCAGCACTCACATATGTTCATCACTTGCTAGCTATTCTTATATATGCAATGCCAGTTTGTAACATTTCCATTAGCTTTATTGTTGTGGAGGAATTGGATCTGCACATCCTCAAGTTCCATGTGTCATTCTTTAATGTTATGTTAGAGGTGATAAAAAAATGCAGATGTTACTGTGTTGGACTTTGTTCGTCTCTTTGCAAGTTAGGGGGGAATACTGGGATTTCTTAGAATTAATAAAGCTCATTTTAGTATTTGCCCAGATTGTGGCATGTGCAAGACTCTTGTGTGGCTAGGTATTATATTGTCAGCTGGTAATTCACAGGACTGAAATGTGTTTTTTGAAGCTTACTTCTGAGGGAAAGCATGTGCTAATATTTCTGCTTTCTTTGGTTTGTGTGAGAATTTCTTATTCTTACAAGACGTTGTTTGAATTCTAAAATCTAATCCATGAGTGAGTAAATAAAAACTATTCAGATGTCTAAGAAAATGACTCTTAGGTATTTATATTTTGATTTCTTTGTAGATATGCTGCTATTTATTAAAACCTTTATCATATAATAAAAGTCTTCATTATATAGATGCCAAAAGCACAGTATGTATTATTAACTTATGGAGGAGAAAGTAATGCATAAAATGACATGAAAAACAGCTCCTCTCTGGAGAGTAGATTACTAAGGGCTGTTTATATACCCAAGCCAGCAATATCTGAGAAATTTCTGTTAGTGAACTGTCACGGCTGTCCATGATATTTATCTAAAGACTGAGTTTTATTTTCATGTTTTTTATAAAGCTTGCTCTTACTGAGGTCACAGTGGGAAGTGAGGAGAAATGGGGACCTTAGAGTGCTTCCAGTAATTTGTTTAGTAACCTTAAGAAAACTACTCATTTTTTAATGCTATTTTAGGAATGTGTTACAATAGGACTAACTCGTAATGACTTGAAGTATTCTAGACTTCATACATTTGTTTAAGGGGCTTTGAAAAGGTTTGTAAATGTTATTAAAGCTGAAAATTCTTCAGTTTGTTTCTTTATTTCAAGTCACTCAGAGAAAGTAGGGTATCTTCTGCAGCCTGTTTCTGTCCTCAGTTGGGATTTTGTGGAGTTCGCTGGGGCTTAGTTTGTTTTTCATTTTACTTTGTTTTCATTCTTCTGCCACTGATGTGAAATGGCAACCTGGCTCGAAATACTGGCTTTTTTTAACTTATTTTCAAGACTAACAGAAATGTACTGAATGCCGTTCCGTTTTTTTTTAACTATAAATTCCTTCAAACAGTAATTTTCTTCACAAAACATATGCATTTTCTCTAGCTAAAAGCCTTTCTTCTGAACTTCAGTATTTTCAGAATAAAACTTTGTCCTAGTGGTCCTTTTTTTGGAAAACCAAGTTGTATTCTTACATCACAATTGGGCATAACCATGTACAGCATACTTCAAATGGCCCTGTGTTGAAGGTTACAGATCATTTTAGCTTGTTTAATTTGCACATTTGTAAATCCAGTAAATTAAAGACACAAACTGGAAAAAAAAGCACTGATTGAGACACATTGAAATGTCAAGCTGCTGATGTGGAATTACTTTGAGGTAATTCAATTTTTCAAGTGAAGTAGGTAGTCTTTGCTACTGATGAAGTGTCCAGTGTTTGCCTTGGCTGACTGGTAGATATTAATAAAGCAGTAGTGTTTGCTTCTAATTTCACTTTATTGCTTGGGGGATGATAAGATGCTCTAGAACCAGACTTCTTGGTATCTTTCTCATCAGTTGGGGTTTTATTAATAAATATAGCAGGATCTTGAGTTTATTTCCACTTCCAACAAGCAAATAAAAGAAGAGTAAAGCTATTAAAAGAGGACAGTGTGGAACTTCAGCTCAGTTTAGCAGTAATCCCTGAAAAGCAGGGCTTGGAGCTTGGTGCAGTTACAACAACAGGACTCTGCATCCTTTGGAGGAAGTGAGTGGAAACCACAGATAAATTAGAAATTATGAAAAAGCTTCTCTGCAGAAATATTGTGTGACTGGGTGCTGACAGGGGGGTGTTGGTTGTGACCTGGGGCTTCTCCCTTTGTCGCTGTGGATGCTTCAGCTGTGCCAGGAGTTTCTGCAGTGGTCTCTGAAGCTTGGTGTAGAAACATCTTTGTACAATGGACGTAGTGGTGATGTGAGAGTGGATCCTTGTGGGCCAAATGCACACTGAAGCATATTATAACAGCCATTTATTTCTCTTCCTTTTTGAGGAGTGGCATATCCGAAAAGTGGATGTTCAGGATAACATGTCCAATGTGTCGGAAGAGAGGAGCACTAGACAACAGGACATTAAGAAAGGACTCCAGTTTATAGAGTATGATTTTGTGGTTTTTATTCTTATATGTTCATTCACATGTATATATACATTTCTATGAGATGGATGGCTCTGGGAAAGGCCTTTTGTGTTTCTTCTCTGAATATTTACTAGCACTAATATGTTAAACAGGGAGAAGCTTTAAAGAAAATACAGCACTTCTCTTTGTTCCTAAACTGAGCAAGTTGAAGGTGAGGGGTTATTCCTTTCCTGCCTTTGAGAAAAGTTAGCATTCAATCTTTTTTTTGTGGGTAGAAAATGTTGCTAGCCTGATAATCCATCTTAAGAATAGCTACACCGAAAACAAGGTTGCTAGTGAAAGGGATGGGTTTGCTCCCCATAAACCTAAATGTTTTAACTCTCTGGAGCTAAAATTTAAGCTATTGAGAAATCATCTGAGTATTTCATTTTCATTTGGGTCAATGCCAAATTCTTTTGAAGATCCTGGCTATCTTAAAATAATTTTGAAATTTCATACTCGTTCACTGCTCATATATGGCATTCTTTGAAAACAAAAGGTCAACCAAACAACAAACAAAAAAAACCCAACAAAAACCCTTCCCCTTCAAAACCCTGACCATTTAAAAACAGAATCTCAATTAACCTGTATGCAAAAGGAAAGGATTTCTGCTGTCCTTCCTAAAAATGTAGCAGTAAAGACCTCTCTTCTGTGCTAGAGAAAAATCTCTGTTGCATGTCATATGAAGAACTCTTAAAACTCCTGTTGTGTCATTGGTATGATTTAATTAAAGTTGGTATGTTTTTTTGGCAGATAATTTGTCGTTTTATAGTACTTGCAAGAAGATTTCAGTTCTCCTCACTTACAGTATGGTTCTGCACGGGGAGGAGAGGAAGGAAGTTGCTTTTAAACAAGCAACAGTAATGTCTAAAACTCTCAAGGCATCCAAAACCTTAATACATTTTGAATAGCAGAGTTCAGATTGACCATGTAACTTCAAAAGAAAGTAAGCCATTAGGAATAAGAAAGCTCAGGTTTTTTAAATCAAAACTCATCTACCTTTCCTTGTTCAGTGCAGTCTGTGGGCAAAATTCTGATATTTGCCTGTTGCAGAAGCAAGGCTGCTTTTACTAAGAATCAGCATTCCTCAGTGTGATTGTCTTTTAAGCAGTATGTATAATAAGTGAAGCTTGTAATATTTTTTCTAGATCCACTTTGCCCTATCCAGGGACGCAAGAACAATATGAGGTAATGAAATGACTTTTTAACTTCCAGAAGGGTTTTTAACACGGACCTATATTATTATAGTTAATCTTGGTTTTAGTCATCATTTAGGTGGTGATATAATGTGAATGGTAATTTTAAAAGTCTCGATATTGGAACTGGACAACTACTAATATTATGATACAGATATTCAGTTATTGTGATGTCCTGAATTTACTCACACAGCAGTTGATTCGGGGCATTAATGGAATAAAACAATGTGCTATTCTGAGTAAAGTTCAGAGTAGCACAGCAAAAGTAAGATAAAAGGACTTCAGTCACAGAAACCTTCAGTCACAGAAACCTTCAGAACATAGTTTGTTTCTGTATGTGTTAAGATTTTGCATCATTTTGGCTTGTGTTTTCAGACTTGTCTTTTTCCAGTGGTAGGTGGTTTCATTCGATTCGAGAACATATTAGATAAAAATGCAGTCATTCACATTTTGATGAAGAAACCCTTTTTGCAAAGCAGCCTTTGTGTTCTCCTGCTTTGTCAGTTGCTATGGCTGCTGTTTGCTGAAAGAATATGTGGAATATATATAGACATCTTTGAGATTGTCTTGGAAGATCGTCAGAAGAAAAACATTAATGTAGACAAAAGTTTTGCATTTCACACTGATTCCATGAAGTTACAAGTATAAATTTTGTATTTGAAATTTTCCTTGGAAGTATGGAAAATAAGCAACTGCTGTTGATGAGTTTTTCTATTCTTTGTTCCAGTTATTTATACGAGATCTTGTTAGAAATCTTTTTCATGAAGGAAATGACGTCTATCGAGAGGGTGATTGGAGAGGGTCACTGAGTCATTATACTGAAGCTATAAACATAGCTGATTATGCTAACTCAGAAGAAATCCATGTTTCTGATGATGTTTTAGAGAAGCTGCACGTGAACAGGATCGCGTGTTTTTCAAATATGGTAAGTTTCTGTTTCAACTAGGATTTCTCCCAAACAGGATGCAAACAATGTATGAAGACACAAAGTCTAGTGAGTGAAAAGCGTGTGATGGCAGTTTGAGGATTGACATGTTTCAAATCATCTTTTTGGCATGTTCTTTATAATCTTTTTACATGTATAATTGAGGTATTTTTAGTTACTAATACTAGAATTAACATGAAAGAATCATACTAGGGTTGGAATTTGATGGAACAATATTTTTATCCATTTACACTGCTGACTATACTGAGTTGGCTGCTTTCTTTGTGGAACAAGATGGCTCTTGTGAAAAAGCTATATTTTCTTTATGACTGTTACTGGATTTTACATAATGATGGCCCTGCTTGTTTTTAGTTGCCTAATTTGGTGACTTAGCAAAACTTATAAATGCACTGTGCAGTGGCCTTGGTGAATGTTTGATAGTGTTTCAATACCTTTGTCTAATACAATTAAAATTCTCTATTTCCATGATAATAGTTCTGATTGGTGGCTTTTTTTCTTTTTTTTCCTCCTAGGGATTGCATGAAAAAGTTCTAGAAGACTGTGAGACAGCATTAAGACTGAACGAAAACAATTTCAGAGCTCTCTATCGCAAAGCAAAAGCTTTGAATGAACTGGGAAGCTATAAGAAGGCTTATGATGCTGTAGCAAAATGTTCTCTTGCTGTGCCACAGGTGGGTGAATTACATATTGGTGATTATTTTTAAAGTTTTGAAACCTACACTTACTTCAAATCCAAGGTTGTTTCTTCTGGTTTGGGTTTTTTAATGCAATAAAATATTTTTTATTCCTCTAAGCATTATTTTTTCTTGTGGAAGTGCAGACTGAGGGCGGAGATTACAGTCCCCAAACTCAGTTTGTTGTGTTAACTTTCAGCAGAAGAAATGCAGTGGGGGTCCAGTGCCGTAAATGTTTACAATAAGCACTAGAACCACTGAATTAATTGTTTAAAATTCTCTACGTGAAGAGAACCCCACCATAATTATAATGTACATTTATTCTTTTGATAACTGCATTTTAGCTTTCCAAGTGTTTAGTAACATTCTTACCAGTGCATTGTCCTCCCTGTGAATCACTTGCTGTGCACCACGGATCTTGGATTCTGTGTTAGCAGGCACTGTGTGGTGTAGAAGATGATCTGTAGACTGAAATGCTGGTCCTGAGGATCTGCTTTCCATGATTGTTCATGTGATTTGATTTGGTTTTTTATTTGTTTGTTTTTTTCAAGAGCTGGAGTGCATCAAGTGCATTCCTGCAGGGCTTTAGTTTCATCCAAACACAATTTGGTTCTCTGGGACTAAAATGCTGTGAGTGGGGATGATTAAGAGATTTCACTTCAGAAATGCATTCCTGATTTGAACTTAACATGCTGATGGAATCTTTACATGCTTTGCTCAAAATAGACTGATCACAGGATAAAATACTGACTTGCTGATTTTTCACCTTGCAGCATCAAAACTACAGTGAGACACTAGACAAAGTGTGGGGCATAGGTTTGCCTCTTGATAGAGGTTTCAGTTGTGTTTCCAAAGACAAACAGTTCATCTGAATGTTTAACTTTGGACTTTGGATCCTCACTTTGCACCTCCAGATCTGAATGTTTTTGCTTAAGGTTAATATGCCTTTATGTAAGTTTTATAAATAGCTTTTTCTAGCTGTAGGACATGATCTGAATACTAAATCTTAAAATAATTTACATGGGTAATTATAACTGTAGGACAGAGGGAAATATGATGACATTTTTAATTCTAGTTGTATGATACAATTCCTCCCAAAGTACAGAGTGCTCATTAAATATTCATCAGTGTCATGTAGTATTCCTGGTAATCAGGAATATGGCCCTCAATTTGTGTAAAAGCAAAACAACAAAATAAACCCCCATCCCCTTAAAGAACAAATGCCATCCTCAGATGAACAAACATAATATGCCCACCCACAAAAAAAAGCCCAACAAAACACTTCTCTGAATTTCTCTGGTTTGGAAAGTCTTTACATTATTTTAAATCCAGATACAAGGAGAAGGAGGATACTGTCCATTTTCTGTCAACATAGTTTTTGCTTGAGGGTAGCTGTATTTTTGGATTTAGGTTTCAGTCCTGTGTTTGTGAAAGAATAAAGCTCCATTTTCAGACATCCTGCATATAGGGATCTTGCAGAATACAGACTGAGATATAAACAGATGTCTTTGCTTGATGACAGTACATGGAAATGATGAAATTTTATTTGTCTTCTAGGATG
>VZTR01031138.1:856727-1022938 GCA_013400775.1 Chaetops frenatus
TTTTTTTTGGGGGGGGGGGGGTGTTTGTGCAAATAAACCCTCTTACAACCTTAAGAGTGTGTCAGAATGCTCATCCTGTAGCTGTAGAAACTATAGTTAAACATAAGCAAAAAGCTTTGCAGAGTAGTGCCTGGGCTGTTGCCTTCTAGGATGCTCATTGTACTTCTGCAGTCAGAGCTTTGTCCAGATCCACCACAGAAATAATCCATCATGAGTCTGAATTTTTGTGTTTTTAGAAGGGATATTAGAGAAATTTATTATTAGAGAAATTTTTTTAGTTTTATGAAATGTTGTTTCTAGTTACATCATTGTGCCCGACCTAGAGCAGACTGTGAAGCCTCCAGAGTTTCTCAGTTTTTAGTCAAAATGAGAGCTCTGATTGATGAGCAGAGATGTCTGAACTTATTACCAAGGTTACTGACTCTCTGCTCTGGCCCTGCCAGTCATCTGGAGTATTTATTTTGTGTTGCATTAGTATTGCAGTGTTAAATAAAGCTGTGGCAGATTCAGTTCTTCAGTTAGTTGTGATTTTAATTCCTCATTCAACTCTGATTTACAGTTGTAAATCTTTAAATAAAAAATGCTTAGGCTTCTTTTTTTCTATTTTATGCACGTCATATTTTAGAAAGTATTTTAGAAATGGAGAAAGTAATTATTTTTAAGCGACCCTAGAAATTTGCCATAGTGAAAACCAGGAGGAAATGCAGCCTTCCAGGAGAGACTGCAGTCTGTGGAGTGCAGAATTGAGTGAGCTGTACAGCTCACCTGAGTGAATTGCAGACTAACTGGGGGAACATGGAGTTTCCTGTTGGACTGACTCTGTGCAGACCTACTCGTTCAACTTCCAGGCAAGGAGGGAGCTCCTTGGGATGGCAGGAAGAAGGGAGGGGAAACTTCTCCACTGGGTAGGTCCTTAACAAAAGTGTACAGAAGGATATGTTATTTTTCATGGGAGGAAAGAATGTCACCTGGCCTTTGCAGAACATGTTATCATTTGGTTGGATCTTAGGATTTACCTCAAAGCCAACTCGTACCTCTTTGCAGTGCTACAGTTTGAAAGACATTCTCAAAACTCTTGATATCTGATGCTTCCTACTCTCTCCTGTTGGCTGTGTTTTTAACATACTTTGGAAATTCAGCTATTATCCGATTGATAAAAAAAATCCAAATCTGTTACTAACTTAGTAAGAGTCTGGTAACTGAACCTTTAGATTGTTTGATCAGTGGGTAATGCCTTGTACCTTGGGCATTGTTTAGGATTTGGTTGCTGCAGCTCTGTGCAGGACTGTAGTGTACCTCTTATTGATGTTTTTCAGTTGGTTTATAAAAACTCCGCAGAAACTTCAATAAAATAAATACTGTGGCAGGTTTATGTTCTTGGGGCCTTTCTTGCTTGGTGTGAAAATTCTTTTTAAATTTATTTTTTTCCAGCAAACTACAGGAGCCAGGGGACCTATTCCTGCAGGGAGTGTAGCTCCTAGTGTACCTTTCTCTGCCTCTTTGCTGGGGACACTGCCAGTTACTGCAGGATTTGTTCCTTCAGCTTCTCTGTCAGAAATCTTCTCACAGCCTTTGGCTTCTTCACTGGAAAACTTTTGTTCACCATTAAGCACCTTTTCAATCAGTGACCCAAAAAGAGGTAAGAAATTAATTGTGATATTTAACCTTTGATGATGAGAGTCGTGCATGAGCCAAATAGCTTTTCTTTTTAACAAATCAGTTTTTACAACTATTAGTAATATTTAACACATAACATTTGAGCTGTGCTAATAGTGTTTTAGTGTTGGTTGTAAGAATTCATAAATAAGGCTTTTGTTTCCTTGAGGTCTGCATAAGCATGCTCCAAGCTCTCTCTGTATCTGTCTGTAGTTTTTCTGTATCTATTATATAAATTTATTTGTTTCAGGTGAATACATTTAAAGAATAAACAGTATTCCCTCAAACTTCTCTTTTCTAAACAAACTTGCTCTTACAGGTTAAACCATTTGTCATGATTTGGTAATAAACAAGAATTCTAAAAGGATAATGTAACTGTGTAGTCTGAAAAGGTACCGGTATTACATGCTTGGATTCAAACTACACAGACTATAATTATGTAGTAAAATCAGGTATGTGAAATAACAAGATACAAATAACAAACTACGAAGGATAAAACAGAGTTTTGTTTTTAATTACCAGTGTTAAAGGACTATGCTGTCCTCAGAACAAAGCCAGATTTACAAAATAAAATAAAAAATTGAAGAATCCTCTTACCCCTCTTTCATTTCCTCATTTTTTCACAGTCAGATATTGCTTATCTTGCTACCCTTTTTTGTACTGCAAAAGTATCTTCATGTTGCTTCAGCATCTGCCTGTGAAGCTACTGCTGTTGGTTACCAGGTGTATATTTTGAAGATGATTGCCTAATAACTTTTCAGTCTGGATGTTTACAAGGGGTTTTTACATATTTTAAAAAAACACTTATTTTAGCAAACAAAAAAACCTTCTGTTTGTCAAAAACCCCAAACCTCTGATATTTCTCAGGAATGATAAATTTTTTTTGCATGGGATGTTGTGGGGAACTCATTTAATTAAAGTATCTTTTTATTCCTTTAGACATCTCAAGTTCAGCTTCTAGAGATGGAACACCAACACTTAACAGTAATAATTCCCCATTGTTTGTACGTATTTTTCATGTTTTTGTTCACACCAGTTCAAATGTTAACACCTTGGAGGCTTTACACAGATCTGAATTTTTACAGCTGAAGTTTCTATTTTTAAAAAACCCACCATTAAAAGTGGGGTCCTGGCTTGGAAAACACTTGTGTGGGAATTCACAGGAACAGTAACACAAGAGAAAATGTACGGAGGTTGTTTTATGTATGCAAATTATGACTACTGTCACAACCATTTTTCCCTTCTGAGGAACTTGCTGTAAAATACTGTTGTACTGTAAAATAACCAATCTAAAATCTGTTATGATCTGAGTACCAAACACTAGGCATGCTGAAGAGCTGTCCTAGGACAGGAACAGAGCAGATGCCACCGTGTTTCGGAGGATCTGTCTGCTCTCTGTATTGCAGCCCATGTGGTGCATTCAGTCATGCTGCAGGCATTGATTGCATGGGGAAGGGTGGCACGAAGGATTGCATCCTTAGGAGCCAGGAGGGAGTAATAATTAGTCTGACAAAGACTACTGTTCTGCCTGTACCTGGTTGGCTCTTGTTTTATGCTTAGTTTGTGCTCTGTGTGTAGCCTTTGTAAAATCTCCATGTCCCTTCTCAGACGTGTGTTTGAAGTTCATGCTATGGCTTTGAAGAAAAATTTTAGTAGGGTAAATTTTAATTGTAGATAAATAGCTTCTGTGTATCAAGTACAATACGCTTTCTTTCAACAGATAAATGGTCCTAGTAGTTTGTTTGGATCTGAAAATTACATGGGAATTGCAAGCCAAACTAGAAATGACTTTTCCAATGTTTTTAGCAGTACAACTGCTAATATACCTGTGTCTCCGGCACTGGCGGGAAGGAACCCACTGGAAGGCACACATGAGCTAAGACAGGCCTGCCAGTTATGTTTTGTCAAAAAAGGTAAGGGGCTATTGGACTTGATGGGGTTGCTTTTTTTAATTAAAGAGCATACATGTAAGATCTTCATGTTCATAATTTAAGACTGTTGGCTTCTAAACCATATTAATCCTGACTTGTTCTTTTGCAGATTTAGCACAATCTTATGATTTGTGAAATATTTCAACCACTGTTTTATCTTCTTTCCTCTTGTCTTTATTTCTTGCCCTAATAGATTCTTGATTTCTAAACCAGCACAAATCACCACATGCTTTCCCTGTGTGTAAGGTCATTCACATTCTGTATCCGCTTTCCTCCCAAACCCCAGGGTACTGTGAAGAATGACACCTTTGCTCAAGACTAAATAAAACTTGCAATACTCTCTCTGATTGGCCATGGGGATTTGAACTGCAGTTCAGAGTTCCTGGTAACCTTCACATCCCATCTATTTTATTGTTCTTTCAAACTAATTCTAAATCATAATTATGAGGCTTCCAAACCTTTGTAATAATTAACTCCACTGTATTGACTTAAAGGAGCTTAACCAATATTGAACATTAATATAACTAATCTTTTAGGCCTGAGCTGTTGCTGGTAAACAGAGCCATATTCTAAAGGCAATAGCTTCTATTAAAACTAATCTTAAAAATAAGCATTGTGTTTGCAGTTACAGGTATCATTGATATTGATATACTAATAAAGAATTGTATTGAGACCTTTAGGGGATGACTATTGTACCCTTAAGAACTTCTATACTAGTTTAAAATTATTTTTACTAGAAAAATCCACAAAGTGAAGTTTGAAAAACCATAGAACATATCCTGCTAAAGCTAGAGCTATAAAATATTGGTGAAAAGTACTTAGCATGTTCCTAGCTTTCCTTTTTGTGTCAATGCATCTCCTTCCTCTGTTTCTTTCCGTCTCTAGCAAAGCCTTTAAATGTCTCCTGCATTTACTGCCTTTTGAAATTACACTGTTCCATCATCTTCCTGTCCAGAGAAAACTGGGTCATGCTCTTATTTTTCAGTCTCACAAATAGCAAAATTCACTGAGCATTGCTCATCTTCAGATGCTCTTCCTGATGTCTTCATTTAGTACCATCCTAAAGAAAGAGTTTGAAGCTAAGCATATTTCTGTGTCCAAAATCACAGAGTTCTGGGATTGGCATTTATCTTTTTGGCACGAGTGAACTTCTTACCGAGTGTGTTTTGTCTCTGAACATAGTACCTCTCCTAATAAAATAAATGTTGATGGTTAAGAGAGCCATTTACTGGTCACTGGAATTCACCTGCATTGACTTACTACAGATAAGCAATTTAAGTTTCAAACTAGTTATTGGAATGGATACTTTGGAATTTGAAAAAATGTAGCAATTTGCTTACGCTAAGCAACCTTAAGGTTGTAACACAGCATCCCTCCTCAAATATAGAATAACTTGTGGGTTTTTTCTTGCTGAGACTGCCTTTTGTAAGTATTTGAGTTTTCTTTTTCCATTCTGCTCAACATGGTGGTTAATGACTTTTGGTTCTTCAGAGCTGCTGGTGCAAGTAGGAATTCTATACAGTGTGTTTGTGTACTTTGCTTTTGGGCTTCTGTGCCAGTCTGTGGATGGACATGTTAATGTTTGATGCAGTTTATGCAAATACAGGCAATTTTCTGTGATTGTTTCAGGTCCTAAACTATTGGATTACGCTTACCATCCCAATTTAGAACATAAATGTAAGAAGGATATTTTAATTGGCAGAATAAAGAACTCTGAAGATAAATCATGGAAAAAAATACGTCCAAGACCAACAAAGACACAGTATGTGGGACCATATCATATATGTAAAGGTATGTGTTACAGAGAGTAAAATGGTAATGCCTACACTCAAAGTAATATAGTTTAGCTTTTCCACACTGGAGTATAGAAGGGATTTTAATTTATGCTTGTCACAGGTGGAGAAGGAAGTCTTGGGTTGTTTATAATTTCAAAGGCTCTAGGGAAAGCCATATTTTGACCATTAATATGATTATTTAGAGAACAGGCAGTGAACTTCTTCACTGTTCTTCATCAGGAATAATTTTGCTTTTGAGTGTTGCATGATTACTATTAAAAACAGCAACAAAGAAACAATTTTTTTAGACTTTTTCAGTATGAACCTCTACTTATGTTGTAAGCAAGATGACTCATGGATTAATGAGCAGCTTTGAGCAGAGGGTATTCTGAGTTCTTAGCATCATTGCCCTAGATTAGTGCAGGATAGTTGATGGAGGTGTGCATTAGCCGTTTTGAGGAAAATTACATTTTCAGCAAGTTCATTCAGCAGAAGGTTTTTGCTTCTGTTCTATTTAAGTGACCCATTTACAACAGATCTCTGTAACTTCTTTATTAAAAGTATTTGAAACAGATCCAGTGGAAGTTTTAAGATGAATTTCCAATAAAAGTTGTGTAAAAGCAATGTCCTGTTCAATGCTGTCCTTTGAGATGTTGCTGCTGAGGAGGAATGCAGGTACCCAGGCCATTGCACCTTTGCCTATTGCCAAGAGGAGATCGATGTGTGGACGCTGGAGCGCAAAGGAGCCTTCAGTCGAGAAACTCTTTTTGGAGGACCTGGAAAAATCAACTTGACTGTGTCCCAACTGCTTCAAGAATACCATGGATTATTTATGTTTCTTTGTGAGGTGCTGCTTTATTTCTCATAACACGATAAAAGTGGTAATAGATAATTAAACTATGTGGAAAGAAATACTTTGGTTCGTGCACGGCTATTTTGTAACTTTCGAAATAGATTTTCAGTAATAATCTGGCTCCTTTAGATTAGAGACTTGATGAAGTGTCTGTTAAAATCTTTAAGGCAAGATATGTTTTTAATTTTCTAAAATATATACTGTATAATTACTTGTTTTTATATTCCAGAAATGTTTTGATCACAAGCCCAGAATAATAAGCAAAAGGAACAAGGATAACTCCTCTTCTTGTTCTCACCCTGCTATGCATGACTTTGAAGATAACAAGTATGTTTGAAATACCATCTCTAGAAGTTGCAATTTAAAAGCAAAGGCAGTTCTTAATACTGACTTTCACTTCCTAGCTGTTGGTTGACTTCTCTTCCCTGCTGACTATTATGCTTTGGCAGCATAGGCAAGACAGGCTTAAAGAACAAGGGTTTGCAAATTTAACTAAATTGAAATGAGCTATTTCTTTATTGATCATTCAAAATTAGTGCTGTCTACCCTCATCTTTGAATCTTACAGGATTTGGTGTCAGGTTGTTAATAGCTTATCTAGCTTTTGAGCTGTATTGATGTAAATAGATGTGTAATGTTTAATTAAAACAGGAACTCCTAAGTTTGCTCTAACTTTGATCTGTTTTGCTTATTTTGCTGTAGTTTTAACTCAGGTTAGGTGTATTAAATAGACTATAGTCCTTATTAACTCAGCTGATAAAAAAACAGTGTGAGGAGTATCTTCAATTATTCTTGGAAAGTTAAAAAAGTTTTTGTTATTGTAATAGTAAAAATAAGTTTTGGAGAAGTAAGACTTTTGTCTTTTAATGATGTAAAAGTAAGTGGGAGCATCAGAATTGCTTTGTTTGTATTCCAATTCCCTGTATTGGGGAAGCACTGCTGCTACAAGAGCTAGGCTGTTACTGTTCTGCATCACCTCTTCCTTACATGGTGCTCTATGAAGGCACAAGTATGTGGGTTAGTAATTAGATCAGGATATATACTTGAAAGTGGATGTGATCTGCTTTCCCTCTTGGAAACCAGTGATCCAGTTGGATTGTATTCAGTAATGCTTTGCAGAAGAGGGACTCTGGATTCCCAAGAATACTGTTCAGTGTGTCTACTCAGCCTAGAAATGATGCTTAGACATGACCTCCTTCTGGGAACTTTTCTGACTTTCTGATTTCAAGTAAAAAGTGTTTAAAGGATATTTGAACAAGCTGTGGTGAGAGATGGTTATTTTAAAGAATATCTAAAACTGGCTGTTTTCATAACAGGTGCCTTGTCCACATTTTGCGAGAGACTATGGTGAAGTATTCCAAAATCCGCCCTTTCCAAGTTCGGTGTCAGCTTGACCTGTGCAGACATGAGGTGCATTATGGCTGCTTACGAGAGGATAAATGCTTTTATGCTCACAGTCTGGTAGAGCTTAAAGTCTGGATAATGCAGAAGGAATCAGGTATGTTTAGTGAATGCTTTGCTCTTCATTGTATTGCCACGCCTTACTTTTCTTGACTTTCTCTGAAATTAGCAACCTGGGGTCAGTGCAGGAAGCAAGCAGGAGAAAACTGATGGCTCTCAGCTTGCATTTTGGAGAGGTTTTCCGTGGTACATATAGTGTAGATTTCATAATTAGGTTGGCATTAGAGCTCTAGTACATTATGTTTAAATACTGAAAGATGCACCTTAATTTATGGGAGCAATCTGTAATTTAAAACACTTGTATGCTTTCCATTGGGATGATACAGACAATATTTCTGTTTTGGATGCCCTCATGATGTTTGTAAGTGTGTGTGTGTGTATGTATTTGTGGGTGTGTATGGACGTCACATCATATCCATGATGTAAACGTGTCTCACCAGTGTGTGGATATTTACACAATATGCAAAAAGAAAAATGGAGAAAAGCTTTGGGGCTTCAGTAGTATTCTGGTTTGAGCATGTCTGTAAGGCTGCAACAGTCATAAGTAATCAAAGACTGTTCCCCTTCCTTTACAGGTATTTCACATGATACTATAGTTCAAGAATCAAAGAAGTACTGGCAGAACATGGAAGCTAGTGCACATGGATCACAGGTATTTTCATTTTTCCATTCAACTAATTTGGCAGTACCTCTGGTGATAACACTTTTTTTATGTATGTATATAATTAGCTTATTTTAGAAATTACTTTTTTAATGATCTCCAAATAATCTCTTTCAGTGTAGGCTTTTTTTCAGCTTTGCTCACTTAGACTAAAATGCCTGCTCATCTGCTGGGCAACTTCTTTTTTGGTTTGCTCGTTCTGTCCCAGGTGGAACATAAAATGTAAATACAAGTTCAAAGTCAGCTGCTCTAGGGCAATTAATTATCTTCTCAATATGTAGCACTTTTATGTGTTTAGTTTGCACATATTATCACAACTTCAGGGTACATATACCTAAATCAGAAATAAGTTCAATTTAAAAAATGCATTTGTTAGGAAATGTCTAGTTTGAAATGACAAGCTGAGCTATTACAAGGCGTGCAGTGTAATATCTGCTTCCCAATGTGTTGAAGCCTCTGCCATAGGGGATAATTCATAATTACGTATGGATTTCTTTGCAGATAAAAAATACCTTTTATTGTTGTTTGTTATTTTTTTGGCTTAAGATTCTTGGGAACCAAATGAAATATGGATCGCTTAATTTGAAGATGAAGTTTGTTTGTGGGCAGTGCTGGAGAAATGGTCAAGTTAGTGAGCCAGACAGAAACAAAAAATACTGTAGTGCAAAGGCAAGACACCCGTAAGTAAGATCAGTGAAAATTCTACTGTTTTGTCAGCTATTTAAATAAAACCTCTTTTGGGAAACTGTTGCTTCTTAGGAAGGAGCCATACAAGGAATTAAAAAAAACCCCAAACACACTGAAGTAGGACAGTGTTATCTCTTTGTAGTATGCTAATAATTGATACTGAGAAACACTTTAGTGGCTACCTAAGTAGTTGTGTCTTGGTTTTAGAGGATTTTTCTGAATTAACAGTTTTGGCCAAGTTTCAGTAGAACTTAATTAAATCTTAAACATATGGCAAAAACTTTAAAAATAACCTCTCTGAGCTTTCCTGGTTCTGCTTCTGTGCAGAAATTGTCGTTTTTTTTTAATAATACTCCTTTCATTGAATGCTTGTGGTTTCCAGGTGGAGCAAAGATCGCCGTGTGGTGCTGGTAATGTCTAATGAACGTAAGAAGTGGATGACCATCCGACCTCTTCCTGCAAAGAAACAAGTGCCTCTGCAGTTTGATGTATGTGAACCTAAAATTGATGCTTTCATTAAGAAAATAGATGGTAGTAACTGGAAAATACTAGCAATTGGGCTAGTTTTATCAGCTCTGCAGAAATTCCCATGGGATCTGGTAGGAAAATGTTCATAGTGCTTCTACAACATTCAGCCTTAGAAAAGCACTGATCTCATGTTACTACTGAAGCCCTTATTTTTCAGTGGAAGTAAATATATCTGAAACAATTTAAACATATCTGTGGCCTGGTATTGTGGTAGGAGGCAAAAAGCACTCATAGAACTTACTTCCAGCAGTTCTAACTATAATAAATGAGGGTTTTTTTGTAAAATAAACATTTTTATTTTTCACACTATATAAATGACTGGGAGGGGAAACACTATCCAAGACTGAAAAAAAATTAAAAATTCTACTAGTATCCATTCTGCTTTATATTCTTAAGGATTTTTTTTTTAAATTCATGTTCCAGTTGTGCAATCATATTGCTTCAGGCAAGAAATGTCAGTATGATGGAAACTGCTCATTTGCTCACAGTCCTGAGGAGCGAGAGATGTGGACCTATATGAAGGAAAACAGCAGTAAGTAGAAGAGAAAATCTTAATATGTTGTAAATTTAACTGTTCTGCTTTTCATTGTTGTACTTCAATTACTTTATAATCTACTTTCTTTCATTATCTTTTGTAGTAAACCTTTCAGGTGCCCTTTTCTTTGAACTTAAATAAACCCAAACTGGGCATTCAAAAACAGTATTAAATAAAAAGAGCTCTATTGTGTATTTGCTTGATGGGTTTTTTAACAATAAGTAGTTTGTATTGGTTTTTTAGGTGTCTTAGAAGTATTGATCCTTGCAGCAATATTAGTTGGTGTTTGTACTCTGTATTGCCATGTGCATACACACGGATTCATGGAATTGCATATGGAGGAAACTCTTTGCAGAACAATCCCCCCAGTGTATTTACTGGGAATCACCATTCACTTTCTGTTGTTGACTTCACTGTCCCATCAGTGTTACTTGGGAGAAAGCACCAAAAATCAGAAGTTATAAGTCACATAAATGATCAGATCATGGTCTGCAAGAAAGCAAACTGAATTTACCAAAAGCTGTAGAACAGATGAGATTAGTTCTTTGAAATTCAGGTATTGATATGCAGCAGTACAGTTGCTATCTGTACTTTGGGTGCCTGTTCAGAAACCTGTAACCTCTTGCTGCCCCCTCGAGGGGCACAGGGGCTCTTGGTAAGTAGCCAGAGATGCCTCTTCCACTTTGCTCCTAATCTCTAAACTGTGTAACTGTCTACATTTGTTTCCTTCCCTTTTTCTTTTTAGAATAGGTGGGGACTGAATTATGCTCACACTCAGTCATTCATCTAGTGTTCTCAAACTCTTGCCTTAATTGCTAATTACTTATTTTAGCTTCTGCTCTCATTAGTTCAAGACTTGGAGCAGTTGTATGACATATGGCTAAAAACTCAAAAACCAGAAAAAGGAGATGATACAGCTGCTCAGGCAAACAAAGAAAATGGGAAGCAAATACACATGCCAACTGACTATGCTGAAGTTACAGTAAGTAATCATAGGTATAATCCTAAATCCAAGCATGTGGGGGTTTGTTGGGCTTCTTTTTTTTTTTCCAGTCAGTAACTTAGGTTGTTTCCCTTATTTCCTTGGTGCTTCCTTAGACCATAGATAGCTGCACTAAATGTAACTGACACTGTATGTCAGTTCTTCTAAAGCCAGTGGAGATTGTAAACTTTAAGTGATTGTTTAATAACCATATCTGTTTAGGTAAACATTGTTCTGCAGGCCAACTTAAAGAAACCATTCAAAATGTATTAAGGGAAGTTCTGTCCTTACAGCATAGAATTCTCAATGTTTTGTTTTCATATTCCTTGTAAAACAGGTGGATTTTCATTGTTGGATGTGTGGGAAGAACTGTAATAGTGAGAAGCAATGGCAGGGTCACATTTCTTCTGAAAAGCATAAGGAGAAGGTTTTCCACACTGAGGATGATCAGAACTGCTGGCAGTATCGCTTTCCAACCGGATATTTTAGCATTTGTGATAGGTATGTCTTTTTTAGGATGGCAAAAATGCTAAAAAATAACAGTTCGTAGTTTAAGTAATTAGGGCAGTAACTAGTTTTGACAAGGTTTCTAGTATTTCTTGATTTGCACACATCTTTCAAAAATAAATTAAGTAATTAACAGTATTTTAACATGTTAGAATTCAGGAAGTGACAAGGTGCCTAATTGTGGAACCAAATTAATTGCCTGGGTGATGTTAATGAGGGGGTGCGAGTTCATTGCAGCTGTGTGAAGTGAGTATTGTTGGTATTATTACAAGTTTACTTAGGCATCTGCATATTAGTTAGAGCCCAAGAACAGTACCTAGCTGGACAGTGATACTGGAGCTTTAAGGCATGTAGGAATGTTGGTAGCATCAAACCAAATTTTCTAAAGTTGAGTATTTGTTACTTAGAAATTTTTAATGAACATGTGGAAGAGAACTTCCAAGGTCTGTTGGTTTTCCCCAGCACTGTTTGTATGTTTTGCTGCTCCCTTTAATTCTTAAGTGTAGCCTGTTTTACCTGACTTAATAGATTTTTTTGTAAATCTGTTGAAAATTCCTTCCACTGTTGGAATCTTTTTGGAAGGCTAAAAACTTTGGAATCAGCATTCTGGAGCTTAAGGTTCAGTTTTCTGGTACAGATACCTTTGTTACTCCATTTTCAGTTGGAGATTTTGAGTGTCTTGGAGATCTTGAGAAACTGTATAGCTGAGAAAGCAAGTTATTTTTCATTTGCAGTCTTTGCATGGAAACTTACATGTCTCTTTATTATTTAAGTAGGATTCTAAATGTATTTGTTCGATCAGAACAGACCTTGGATATGCAGCATAAAGTGAATACAAACTGGCATATTAAGATGTTCTGAGTATTCTAACCTCAAATTTAGTTAACAAGGGTAATTAATTAGTTGGATTTTTTTTTTAAACAATAGTCGTTCCTTAGCTTAGTGAGTTAAATGAAAAGCTATTCATTAACATGATGAACTTGAAGGTTTCAAGCAGTAAGTGTCTCAGTGTAAGTAGCAACATGAAGGATAGAAAAGAGCCATCTTTTGTCCTCTCTAAATATTTGGCAGCTGGGAAAGAAAAGTACAACCAAATGCTGAAGAGTTAGTATCATCTTACTTTTAAAAGTAAATACTCTTCAAATTTTTTTTTTGTCCTTTTTATGTGGTGTATTTGAAAAACATGACCTGGAGAAAATATAGGCACAGTAGTGATCATGGTAATTCTATGAAAACACTGTTTAAAATCTGTCTTAACAGATATATGGCTGGTACTTGCACTGAAGGAAACAACTGTAAATTTGCCCATGGAAATGCTGAACTCCGTGAGTGGGAAGAACGAAGACAAGTTTTAAGAATGAAACTCAGCAAAGCAAGAAAAGACCACTTGATTGCTCCCAGTGATAATGACTTTGGAAAATATAGTTTTTTGTTTAAAGATTTAAACTAATACTGAGATGACACATACATGTTATCAACTGGAAGCATAAACCAGAAAATTTGACAATAATCAAAAGCATGTGACAGAAAAGCTGCAGGTTTTCTGCTTTTATTGGCATACATTGTTCCTCCTGAACAGCAAAGTATGGTAGATTTAGGGGGATTGAGCAGACCTGTCTATGCTCTCATGAAACAGAGTGGTGATTAAAAAAATCTGAAGTATTATGTGCTTACTCACCTCCTGTTGGACAGAAAGTTAGGAAATAGAACGGGGGAAGAGTGGTTATAATATCTAGGAAGCCCCCTAGTCTCAGACCTTCAGTTGAAAAACTTTAAGGTATCAAGGTATTGCAAAAGAGAGTGTTAGTGGGCTAAGAAAATGATGGATGAAAATTCTTCAGATCTTTTAATGGAGAGGATTTGTTTAAAACAAAGTTTGCTACTTATCTATATGTAGGTTGCTAAAAAGGATTTTCTTATTAAAGATTTTAAACAAAATAACCATTTAACTACAATATACGTTGAATGGGTATTTTTTCTCTATTTGTATGTTTCAATATAATTTACTGAAAAAGGATCTTGGGAGGAAAAAGTATTAATTTTTGAAAATGAAGTAGTTAAAATTCTGTTTCTTGGTCTTTGCTGTTTAAATGATGATTTTGAAAGATCACACTTGTATGTCAGTATTGTGTATTATTGTATGGACTAATGTTGCCTGTAATAAAGAGAACTTTACACAAAGCTGTTTTCTGCATGTAGCCTCTCAGGATTGAGATTTTGTAAAAACAATGATTTGCCAGTTAGCAAAGGCTTGAGCACCTGTAGCTAAACATTTGTGTCGCTAGCGGCTCGTTTGCAGTTTTCTGTATTGTCATTAGCTCATGGCATCACTAAAGTAACAGAAATGGCCAATAAGTTGTGATGTAGACAAGCAGTTTGGAGCTACTTGGTACTTTTCAGACTTGAACATGGACATGAACCACTGCCTCAGCTGCACGGTGGATGGTGCTTCCCATTGCCTTTCCTGCAGAGCACAGGAAATGGAAAACAATTTGCGGGCTGAGGTGACTCCTGACTGCTGAGCCTTTGGGCTTTCCAGTCACTGGAGCTTCTGTTGTGTTTTGGCTTCTCTGCAGATCCTGCTTTCAGCTTTCTTTGTGTTTGCTTCTTTCTTTTTTTTTTTTTTCTCAACTAAGTTTCTTTCAGCCATTCGTTCAAAATAACTAAACCTGGGTTTCTTCTTTCCTCTCTCTTTGCAACCCCTGTCCCGCGCTCTGGTACTTTTCTCTGTTCGTGGCTGACCATACATAATTAGAAGAGCTTTAACAATGACCTCAGTAGTTCAAATGTAGTCACTGGGCATACCTTGTGTGTGTAAAAATTGTTGAACCAAAGTTCAGTGATACCCATGCACGACATGAATGCTGTGTCCCTTTCACTTCACAAAAGCACAACAAGTTGAAACCACCACCTTATGTGTGCTTCAGCCATAGCTTGGGGGTCTTGCGAAGTGACTGCTCCTCCCAGGCTGGCCTGCAGTACACTGGAGTACGAAATTAGCTCGGTGCTTGAAATGTCACCTGCTGCAGTGCTGATTTTTTACATTGTTTGTAATAAAGTGAGCGTGAGACAGAGTACTATGGACACTGTTATTTGTGTGACAAAACCTGATTGTATCGTGTGCCTTTCTGAATTGTTTTCTCAATTTTATGCTTTCATTGTTTAATGTAAGTGCTCTGTAAATCATTGGAAGTAACTCTAGACAAAACTAAACGTTACATCCTTGTTCTGTACGGCCGGTGTGAAATCTTTCCTGGCTGCGGGGTGGGGCTCTTAGGGAATAGCTGCCGGGCGTGCCCGGGGATTATCCACCCGCTGATCCCGGCCACGGGACTGGTAACGGTGCCGATGCCGAGAGCAGGAGGCGAGCACAGCAATCGCTGTCCCGCTTTCCCCGGTGCCGCGGGCAGGACGTGGGGCGCGGGGCCGCCTGTGCGCCTGCTCGGGCGGGTGGACGTGGCGGCGGCGGGTTGGCGGGNCCTCAAAGTCACCTGCAGGTACCGGCAGGGGAACGGGCGGACCTGGGGCTCGGCCGTAGGGGAGCGGCCGCTGGCCCGCCGCTGTTCCCAGAGGCGGTGCTGCTCCGGGGCCTGGACGGAGCCGCCGGCGGGGCCCGCCGGGGCGCGGTTCGCCCCGCAGCGCCGTGTACCCATGGCGGTCGGGCCGCCTCGGGCACGGGCATCCCCTGGCTGGGGGACGGATCCTCCCGGGCCCCTCCACATGCGTGCGGTCCCCAAGGCAACCGCGACCGGTCGCGTTTCAGGGGGCGCCGTGTCTCCCTCAGTGGGGTGGCAGCGGGGCCTCGGGGCGGGCAGGGACGAGAAGGACGTGGGTGGGGAGGGAGCGGAGTGTTTTAAGAGACATCTGCCCCACTGGGGGTGTCGTGCTGTGGCGGCAGATTCGCAGGGGCATCCGTTCCTGAGGGCAATACCAGGATATTCAGGGCAGTGTCTAAGGGTGGACCAGGCTCCCGGGAAGTTCCACCTGAACACGAGGAAGAACTTCGCTGTGAGTGACCGAGCATTGGGACAGATTGTCCAGTGAGGCTGTGGAGTCTCCCTCACTGGAGATCTTCCAGAACCGTCTGGACATAATCCTGTGCCATGTGCTCTGGAATGACCTTGCTTGAGTAGGGAGGTGGGACCAAAGGAGCTACTGTGGTTCCCTTCCAACCTGACCCGTTCTGTGGCCCTGTGACAGGCACGTTGTTGCGATAGAGCTGCTTTTGCTCATCTCCAGGAGTAACTGGGCCCTTGCGCTGCCGCAGAAGGGCCGAGGGGTCTCTGGGCTGCAGCCCTGCCCTCAGCGCTCTCAGCGTCGGCCGGGGCCAAACGAGTCTCTCCTGGCTCGTGTGTTGATGTCGTCACCCCCCTTTGCCTGCACCTGCTTCGGACAGAAAGATGTTTCATGGTTTCCCTGCCAATCTGGTGGTGCTCCTCTTGGGAGCTGGAACTTCCTTCTTTGCAAAGGGCTCTCCAGTTCCTGTTTGCCGAGAGCTGGTGTACGTGGAACCAGGAGATGTTTGTACTGGAGGGGCGGGGAGCGGCGGCAGTGAACGATGGGCACAGGCTGCTCGGTTCAGGAGCCTAAACCAGGGTCTGAATCTTCTGGACAGGTTTTTGGTCAAGGTGACTCTTATGTGCTCCTGTTCATGCTATATTAAGAACATCTACTGCACTTCGGGTTTAATTTTGAGGTCAGGAGAAGGCTACAAGGTCCTGATTATGTCCCTGTTCCGCAGCATCTGACAAATTTTTGTTCCATGAAACACTTGATTCACATGTAATGCTTCTGAAAAATGCTAGGGCCTTCTTTGCTTACCTGTTCACAAAGGATGTATTATTTGGATCAGAATGAATTTTAAGTCTGTGAATGAGTGCCTCTGAGTAGCTGTGCCTCTATTCCAGGAGACTGTATTTCACAGTGACCAGATAATGCTGATGAAATTGTAAAGCTCTTGCCATATTTCAGAACGTGTGGTGAAGGATTTCTGAACATAATCACCTCCCTGGTGTCACATTACTAAAAAAATAATACTTTTTTTTATATTTAAAATTATGCTTCCTGCTCTCTTCTATTTAAAATCTGTATATCACTCTCATTTTACTACTAGCTGTGTTTGAAAGCTCACAGATGGAATGTTGTTCTCACCATCCTGTACTCTGGAAGTTTGATTAAAGGGGTTCAGCATTTCAGATTGTAGTTAAATAGACCAACTAATATCAGATAGGTATTCCCTGTTTGGTTGCTGTCAGAAATATAGAAAATCCAGGTGTAAAAATTCCTCGTGCAATTTGCAGGATCGTTAATTGCACATGTTAACTATAAATACAGGACACAGTTTCTCACTACAGGTTAGTATGATGTAATAGCAAGACAGCACTAGGGCTGTACTACCCTCTCTTACAATATATAACTTTTGAGATCAATGGAGAAAAAGTATGGAAAGGGAAAATTCCTTTACTACAAGGCAGTACATTAGTGGGACTTGAAGTACTACAGGTTTATAGTGACTCAAGGAATAGCCAAATGAGGACTGACCTAGCATGGGTTGTTATGGAAAGCCTGTGGTCTAAAACCTGCATTATTTCTAGCACTATGCAAATGTCTTTGAGACAATCCCAGTCTCAGGACTGTGCAATCAAAGGGGCTGGTCCTATAGGCACTTGAATGTGCTTCCCTTTATTACCAGGGTGTTTACGTGGAAAGTTGAAGTTTTTGTAGGCTCTGGCAGCAGGTAAATAACACAATCAGTGTTTTAATAAACAGTTTGTGATCATTATGTTTGTGTAATCATTTCTTATGTAATCAGTTTGTATGTGTGTAAATTTTAGGGGTTTTCTTAGGGAAATTAGTCAAAGTATTCTATTGTATAGAAGAAGACACTACTTAACAAATCTCCTTAAGCAGCTGTTAGCTATCAATTTATGATGTTTTGGTTTTTAATAATTACCGGAGCTTTTTTCATATTTGAGGGTAGCCATGTTATTTCTGACTCACTCATGTCATGGGACTTCTGCTGTTGTGTTTTACCCATTCTTGCAATTTGGAGCCAATTCATTATCTAATTTTTAAGTCTTATGCTGTAGTGCTTGACCAAATCATCCTCTTTCAGTTTAATTCAGTAGAGGAAGAAGAGGTTTTAAACATACTGGGTTTGTCTGTTTTCATTAAACTAGATAAAGAGGAGAAATTCTAGCTGCTGTCTCTGAAGAAATGTTGTGCAGTACTGGATCAGCCTGTGTGTGCTGGAGCTCACACTGGAGCTGTGTCCTGTCCAGCTGGCAGGCAGAAATCATGGGAAGAAGCTGGTGGTTTGGATAAGCACGGGGGTGCAGGAATGGCAGGGAACCAGAGGTGTTGCTTGTGAGGTGACTGAAGAACTTAAGGGTTGGGAAGGACGTGCTGAGTTGGTGGTTGGGGGAGAAAGGAAGGAACACAGATAGATGTCCACAGAAGAAAGATTTTTTTTATAGTCTGTATAAAAACATAATGTTGTGAGTGGAGGAATTAATGAATTATAAACAGCAGGAACCATTTAATATTTTCAAAATTCTGATTTTGAAGATTTCATTTTGAAGCAGTTTTCTCTTATATACAAACTAAGAATTTCTATAACTTGTAGAATATATGCTGGGGGCAATTCTAAAATGTTAAAGCTTAAGCAAGTAGCCGGGAAATGAGAGAAGAGCTACAATACAGTTTTTTGCTGTATTATAAAGACAAAGATACTTCTTAAAAACTAGATAGATTGTAAAGTTTGAAAGTGTGGCAGAGGTTTCAGGAACTTGCTTAATATATGAGTTTGACAGTGTTCAGGGCTCAATAATTCCATCACTAATACTAAAATTTTAACCTGAGAAGTATCCAATATCAGATAATAAGATTTTTGTATTAGCATTTTATTGCAACACAAAGTAAAGAAATGTACGGTCTTTCCTAAAGCTTCCAGTACTGTTATGAACTATGGCAAAATTGGGTTGTCCAGTTTTCAGTCTGACTTACTCTAGTGTAAATATAGCTAGTGGAAAATTTTAAATGAAGAGAATATAAAAGAGAGTATGATCGTTCACCTGCATTTAAGGCAGTTTATACCATAGCGACTTCTGAACACCTTGGAAGTTCCAAATTCTGGACTGTTTGATTGCTGATTGGATAGAAGGGGTTTCTTGAGTATTTGGTTTATGTTCTTTGTCTTACCTACTGGCCAATCTCATTTCTCTGAAAAAACTTAATCTGTCACAATCTCTTTAAGTTTATACTGTTTGTTGATACTATCCTTAAATTGATGTGCCCTGAACTGTTTGCAGTCCCTGCTCTGATCAGTAAAATAACTAGCACACATTTACATATCATTTCCTAGTACAATATAAAAGAATAGAAGTACAGAATACTGTAAAACAAAGCATAAGGCAGCGTAATAGGCTCTCTTTATATAAACAACACATCACAAAACTTTATGACCAGTATCTCTTTTCTTATCAGGGTGCTGTTACCTAAAGTACAAGTGTTAAAAGAGGATGAGGCCAGGGAAGAAATCAAAAGAAATCACTCTTCCTGGTAATTTTATGCTCTACAGCAACCAACCATGAGAGTGTGAGCTAACATACCCATAAACAGTGCATGGTATCAGAGTGTGACTTTCTAAAGCTTGTGAAGGGTGGTTTTTAGATTTTTATAGTATTTAATGAAACTAACTCAGATAACATAAATTGTAGTCATTTTGCATCAATTTCTGAAGTTTTGTCTTTGCATGACTTTTGCTAAGAATAAAACTTAGAGGTTTGGGCACACTTTTTTAACTATTGCTGTACAGTCTTAATAACCACTCCTGATTTTCTTCCTGCAGCCGAGCAAAAGATGTAACAATGCCAGCAAAGCTTCCAGTGAATTTTTTCTCCACAAGATCTCCAGTCATTGATCTTTTTCGAGGGCAGTTAGACTATGCAGATCAGCTCCGTCAGGACTCAGAAATTGTGCTGTATTTCTTCTATGCGCCGTGGTGCGGGCAGTCCATTGCAGCGAGAGAAGAAATAGAACACGTGGCCAGCCGATTGTCAGACCAGGTAAACAGGACCTGATAGCTTTTCAGTGTCCAAGTTGATGCTGATTTCTGTCTTCTCATGGAACTTGAATGGTCACATTTTAGGATTAACTCATCAGTCTCCTTAATTTTAATTTAGCATACAGAGTGATAGAATAAATGGAGATAGCCTATGATTCCTGCTCAGTTGTCAGTTATTTCTGCTTCTGAATGGGGAAGTCTACTAGATTCTTGTTGTAAAGTGTTTTCAGATTTATTCACCTGCCTTCAGACAGAAATTCCATGGAATTTGCTTCCAGTTCTGTGATTCTTGGAGACACTGGTAGTCATATAAAGATTGTAGCCATAGCACTACTTTCAAGCAGTTGCCTGTGAACACTTCACAGGTACAGGTGTCCTAAACCTCCACTTGTTGAGCTCCAATCTGCAGAAAAAGTAATTAATATGGGTTATGACTAAATTAATAAATTGGAAGGATTTAGATTAAGAAGCATAAAACCTAGAAAGAATAGACCAAAAGGATTGCTTCTGCCAAATAGACAAAAAGAATTTAAAAAAAAAAATCTATCTGTGACAGATATGGGATACTGATTTGAAAAGGCCCTGAAAATATCAGGTGAAATGGATTGAAAAAACTACAACAAGTACTTCTTGGATAAAGTAGGTCACAGTAATATACTTTGTTAGCTGTGAATTTTTACCTTCTTTGCAGGTGCTGTTTGTGGCTGTAAATTGCTGGTGGAACCAGGGGAAATGCAGGAAGCAGAAGCATTTCTTTTATTTTCCTGTGATACACTTGTACCATCGGAGGTAAGATTTCATACGTACAATCAGGTTTTTTATTGTTGTTTTGGGAAACAGAGGTATCATATAAAGTGCTGCATTTTGAAAATGTCACATTTCTGGCTTCTGTAAATAGTTTTTGGGTAGATTCTAGGTGAGCTCATCCTGTATGCTACTCAAGTGCCAGGTAGGGGCTGTAAATGTCAGTTAAATGACATGCTGGGCAATTCTTCATCCTTATGGAAATTTTGGTTTGCCTGTGCATCTCCTGGAAGTTCTGCCTCCAGTGTAAAGAATTCAGAGTTACATATTAATTTCAGATGTCTTCCTGCTCTGTAGATGGATTATAACAACAGGTCCTAATTTATGACAGCATTAAAGAATGTACCTAAGGGTTGTTGAAGTTAGTGGAATTTAAGTGCATATTTAAATTTCTACATATTGAAGACCTTGTTCTAATTTTGAACTTTGCACTCACTTTCTTATTCCTCAGAAGCTAAAATATCATTGTGTAAAATTTTACATAACCTCACTTTTATTTTTTAGTATTTGTATGTATTATCATTTTTTTTTCTCTATGTGGAGCAGAAGGTAAGGAAACACAGTTCCTAACACTACATAAAAGCATTTATCCCTTGTATTTTACTTTTTATTTTGCTAGTTTTGAACTGCAGCTCTCTTTCATTACAGGGGGTGATTTTGTTTTTTGGAAGAATTTGTGCAATGAGGAGGAACAGTCCTGGTCTTTGTTGGCTGAACTTATAATAGACACAAGAGACACTGGCATAATTCAAACTGTAATAAAAGAACCCTACAGTCCCACTTGGATGTACATTGACTTAAACTTACTTGATCTTGAAATTACAACATAGTAGATGGATGCACTTGGTATCATCAGTAATCTTAAACAGAGTTGTAACAAGATGAGTGTCAATCCCTATTGATACTTCATAAAATCCTGAAGGGCACTGCACCCCTCATGCCTGAGATACTAAACCTCCCATGTGGTGCCCTGGGCATGTGATGTGTTTAGCAGTGAGTACTGCTGTGAAGTCAGAGGTTTGTAATAAACCAGTGTAGGATGTAGAATGATCTAGTGAGCTGTAAGAGACCATTTTGAAGCACCTCAGTATAGGTATCTCAGTGCGAGTTGGGTATTTTCCAGTGTGTCTGTATGTACAAACTATAGTAAAAATGCATCACATTAAATTCTTCAGTGGAAATGGACTAATTCTTTAAGCTCTTTGTGTTTGATTTCTTTTGGGACAATGATGCTTTGTCCAGTCCAATGATAATTAGGAGGAGAACCTCTGGAATTCGCAGCTGCAAGCCCCAGCCTGCCTTACGTTTTATCACTGCCTAGCATGGTGTGAGCTGTTTTATCAGATGGCTGAGGGGGAAACTGGAGCTTTGCTGAGGCTGTTCATCAGCAGTGCGACTGAATTTGTCCCTGCTTTACTGATTGGTGCTCGTAAAAGCCTGTAAAAATATTGCACCTTTTCCGATGGATACTGTTTGAGACACTGAAAAAACAAGGGAAAATAGTGACATTTTTCAGATCTGTATTTTTAAGTCACGTGTGTTTACCTCAAACAAAGTGGAAAGATACATATATGGTCATGTAATTTATACCTGAGTTTTAGTAAGTTCTTTAATGGGACTCAGAAGTGATCTCCATCCCTCTGTGTTCACCAATACTGCCCCTTCCACAGATATTCTGGTGCTTCCCTCTGGCAACACAACTCCCTCAACAGTTACAGAAGTTACTGGTAAAGTTACAGAGAGAAATTCCCTAGAGGCTGAGCATGCTGTCTATGTAACTCCTATCTGCCACTCCCAAGAGGGACTATCTACTGTTCATTTAAGTCTTAATGTTCTATTATTTTTTTTGGTACTAGTTTTGGACCAATTGAATACAAAGGCCCTATGAGTGCTGTTTATATTGAAAAGTTTGTTCGCCGGGTGATGACACCACTACTCTACATCTCGTCTCGATCAAAATTACTAGATTTCCTCTCAAATTATGAGGTACTTGTCTCTCTTCTCTAGCTTTACCACTGTGGTTCAGAAAGAGTTTGACTTATTTAAGGATTAAACTTGATCTGCTCCAAAGTACTAGTTTATTTTCAGGATCCTGAAATCAGTGCCCTGTAAATTTGTTAAAATCATAAGAATATGAAATCACAAATTCACAGTGTTTGTTCCCTATGTAGTTCCTACTATGATTTAGTGATGCTCTTAATTTACATTACTTCAGTTTGTAGAGACAGCAATCAAAGTTGTTACCTCACCAAACTGTTACAGACAAACAAGAAAAAGGGGAGAAATCTTTTCACAAAAATCTTGCAGTCTAAGTTGGGATAGCATTTGAATAATATATAATTATTACTTTAATTTTTAAAGGAATAGTAAGCTTTTTTAGTAGAATAGGTCTGTTACATGTAGACAAATGTGAAACCAGTTGAAGTAAGGGCTCCTAATCACTTTGTATGTGGTAACTTGATTATTTTAATCCACTGGTACATGGTGTTTCATTAATTTCGGTCTGTTGTGTTCAGGGGTGCCAAGACTGGTAGCAATACTGGTGGAATAATAACTTCCAGTTAGACAAAATGTGCTTACAGCATAGCCATTTAAAATCCCTTTGTAACTGTTCATTCTTATAGTGCACAGTGCAGAAGTACCTTAATCTTCCTAAAGCCCAAGCTATTAGAGCAGTGTTGAAAACCTGATCAACAGATCAGTGCTGTGGCAGTGGGCACAACGTGGGAGGGACCCTCCAGTGTCTGGGACTGGAGCAGATCCTGTGTGAGTGGTGTGTCAGTGTGTCAGTGCCTGGTTCTGCTGCAGGGTGGAGGTCAGTGGCAGCTGTCACAGTGTAGGGGACATACACTGGGAGTCCTCTGGGTAGGTGCTCTGCATGCCAAGAACTACTGCTGGATTTGGTTTTCCAGTGTTTTAAGCGAGGTCTGCGAGTCAGGAGTAGTGAGTTGTGGCCTGTCTCTGGTGCTGATACTTTCTGTGATCACAGGCAATTCTGTTGTCCTTCCATTGCTTCAGTTTTGCTGTTCTAAAATTCTAAAACACTTCTTTGCCTCCTACAGAGATTTGAAGAAAGCCATGCTTGGTTTTTGGTTTGTGTTATGTTATTTCTTGGTAGACTGCAGAAAGTAACTAATGAGCATATTGTCATTAAGCTTAAATTTGCTTTACAGTAAGAGGTGCACTTCCACTGGAAAAAAACTAAGATGACCAAGACAAAATTAGGGGGGAACAAAAAATATTTTTAAATACTGCTTAGCAGTTGAACAGATATTTCTTTTTCTGCATGCAGACTTTCCCCCTTCCTGTGCTTGAAATTCTGTGGCTCCAAGTGCTGAGCTGCTGTTTATGTTCAGCATTTGTTGGTTCTTTTTTTTCTATAATGGCCCAAGAACAGAGGCTGTTCAGCCCATGTTGCCCCACAGTCATTCATGCTTAGGTTCTGTCCCAGACCATGGCTCCAGGTGCTCAGTGTCTTTCTTGCCTCTGTAAAGTTAAGCAAGAGGGGAAGGAGGGCATACAAAAGTAACAGATACAGATAAGATAAAAGAAAGAGAATTGTTTATGAAGATGGATGCAGAGAAGAACATAGACACAAAGGAGAAGTTAGTTTTAAACTAGAAATAAACAGGTTGTATTATCACTTCAAACAGACAGAAATGTGAAGGTTTTACAATGTAATTGTAAACATACATGTTTACATTGTAATTTGTAATTACATTTTACATTGTTTAATTTGTAAACATACATGTTTCTCCATGTATGTTGAGAAATCGATATCTTTTGTAGGGAAAGATACAATCCAGGGGTTAGTCCTGTGTTTAAGAAGTGAGAAAGTTCTGGGAAAAGAGTAGATGATGGGAAATTGAGATGTGTGATGCAAATTAATTGCTATTTTGAGACCTTTGGCTAGTGTCTTCCTTTGACTTTTGATCTTCTCTATATAAAAAATATTAATTTTCAGCATAAGGGAAAGGACAGAAGACTGTCAAGGATTGCTGTTGGGCACTTTGGCCACTGTCTGCTGGTGAATCATGTTTTTGTGATTTCACTGAAAGCTAATTAATTTCAAGCTCAAAATAATTTGAAATATTTGTCATCATCAGTATCTTATTTTCAGTCCTGTGTTCTGATAGCAAATGGGTTCTACAAACCAGAAGAAATACTGATGAACAGAATCCAGTTAAATTTAAGAACAGGTGGTGTTTGTTCGTCTGTGTTGCTCTCACTAGAGGGCGCTCAATCCCCATAAAAAAAAACCAAACTGGTTGAAGACTCGAAAATTGCGATGCTGTGTTCTCTGATATTGTTTAAGGTTGGTTTCTTTGGGGTTTTGGAATGATACTAGTGCAAAACTAGAAATGGATAAGAATTAATTTTTGAGAGCAAGGGAAATATGCCATTTGGAAAGCAGTTAAAATTGTGGAATGTTAACGAAGATCTAAGTTAAATGAGGAGAAAGATGTGCAGTTCATGCCATGAGTCAAGGTACCTGTGAGTACCTGTAATCAGATTTCTTTTGTTTTCTTAACTGCAGAGATGTATCAGTTTCATTTTAATCCAAACTGGTATCTCTCGTTACTCATCTGACTGACCCAGCTGCTAGAAATGGCCTTGGCTTCTTGAGGCACAGAGGAAGAAACAGGAAGCCACTGTAGTTAGACAGAAAGTTTCACCCATTTATGAAAATTAAATGTTCCCAGGGAACTCATAATTTTCTGACTTCAGTAGAGGTAGGAGAGGAGTTGGTCTCTCTGGGAGGTGGCTGGTGTGTCTCTTAACATGATGTCAGCTTTCTGCCTTGCTCTCTGTGTAGGAATGCTTCCTGAGCATCAGCCAGTGGGTAGGATCTGGCACAGAGGGAGATTCAGCTGGCTCTTGTGTGGTGCCGATGTTAAATGATGGTGTGAAAATTTGCTTTCAGGTCTGGGTCCACAATGATTTTAACGTTACTGGAAAATGATGTTAAATGTAAATTTAATCTAGGATCAGTCAACAGTTTCTTTGCATTTCTGCAGTACAGATTTAGTGGTATGTAATACTGGCTTTCCTGTTCCCCAGAGAAGACATGGTCCTTTCCTCTTGCTGTTTTCTTTCCCATGTTCACAGATGAAATGAGGCAGGAATTGCCTGCCTGCACAAGTCTGAGAGTCTGAAATAAATCATCTCCTTTACCTCAATGCAGTAGAGACAAAACATTTTTTTAAAATTACAAATTGTGATAGAAGTAACTGGAGTATTCAAAGCATTTCTCTATTTGTAAACTAATCAGTAGCTGTGGGATTTTTCCCATCTTCTGTTCCCATTATTTCACATTTTTGGCCTTTGAATTTCAGAGCTTTTTCATCGCAGTCATTTAATGCTGTCTTTCTACAACTCTTCAAGTCCACCGTAGTTTCAGTGACTCCCACCAGCCTTTGCAAATTTTGTTCCTCACCCTTTTCTCCCTTTTGTAAAGTGCTTGTAGAAATATTGAACTGCTTGAGTATCAGTACACATCCTGTGTCTGTCTGTCTGTCTTTGGCTGCTGAAAAACATTAATTTCTAACTGTAGGTTTTTGTCTTTCCTACTAATCTGGAAAAGGGCCTTCCATGTTATTCCTTATCACCTTAGTTTCTTCCAGAGTGATTGGTAATTTCTTCTAGACTTTAGGGAATTAACAGCATGCTGCATGGAGTCATCTACATTCTTACTTACTCCTTCCAAGAACTGTGATAGGTTTGAGGCATGGTTCATGCTGGCTTTTCTCCAATAGAAATTATTCAACTGAAAATCTCTGTTCATTCTTAAAGTTTCCATGAACTTGCTGTTTGGTAATTGTTGAGATACTTGCTAAGTGTTACTTGATTTAATTGCATCCCACATCACTTTCCATTCCTGTGGTAGAGACCAAGCAAGAAATAGGCTTCACTACAATTAATGACTCTGTATTTCCATATGAGTTTCATTAAGAGATAGCATTAAGAAGTCTTCACTAATAACATCCTCCGGTTTGCTCCAAAGCCTTTCCTACAAACACTTGGTTTGAAACAGGGACTGAAAATTGTTTCATGGAAAGAAAAGCTCCAGCAAGCTCCGCTTTAGCAATGCCCATGCTCCTAAGCACCACTGTGTCACATGTCAGTGTTTACTCCTCACTGCCTGCATGAGGATGGGTACCCAGAACTGCACAAAGCTGGTTGCCTGGAAGCAGCTGCTCGTCAGTAACAGATTGATTGGATGTAAATGTCCTCCTAAACTGTTTGCAGGCAGCTGTTACTGAGTTTTGGAGTCTTNTGCTCTCAAGCTCTTCTTGGCCTACTTGTATTCTAAACCAAGAACCTCTTGTTTACATTGAGATACCTCTTCTGTGAGACTTGAACCTGACTTGTACAGAGCAAGAATTGTTAGTTGCAATACCTGGAAGTCTTCAGTCTTGTTAAAAACTTCATTCTTAGAGACAGGAACTCTTTCATGGTACTTGAGAAAAAATACAGCATTTTAGTCCCTTTCCTCATATGTATAATTGCAGCCTTTAACAGAGGGAAAACTTCAACTGGTCTGGGGTTATCATTAAAAGGACATTAATTAACCAGATTACTGATTAGGCATAGAGCATTAGTAAATATTACTATATATAGTAGTGTAATATACATTAGTGCATAATAGCATATATTCTCCCATGATAATTTTTTTTAATTGAAAATTTAAAAAAATAATTTCCAGATATTCCCAGAAATTATATTTGGGAAACATTATTCACAAACTGGAAGTCTTAAGCTGCTGTTAATGTACAGCAGAACTGGCAGTCTGAAACAGAATGTTACCTTTTAAATAACATTATAAGTATTTCTACATCTGACTTCTTGCCAAATTTTACTGTCACTTTTGACTCTCCTTTCATTCACTGTTTGGTATCCTAAATTCACTTGGTATTGGATTAGTATTCAAAAAGGGTCCTAGGAAATGGGAAGCTAAAATTTTGATTATCTGATCTGTCTCCTTATTTTGGTTCAGTTGAATGCTTTAAAAGTTTTTTAGAAGGGATTATTTCTTTTTACTGTCTCAGTTTGGAACTAAGGGAAAAAGATGAACATTAATTACTAACCTGTATGTTGTTTAAGAAAGAACACTTAGTGCTATTATCTTGCTGTATTTTTTTCACTACGGTTTTATTTCTATTTTTATTTTCTGCTTGGTAATTATTATTGCAGAAATTTCACTAATTGCTTGCAACCTGTTTTTATTATTGATAATTTTCTTGGGGTGCCTCATGAAGAATCCTTATGAACAAGGGGTTTATGCTTAGCATTCATGCATGAAAGAGAATTCCTGCCTAAAAAGAGAAGTCATCAGTTGGAGTGGGCAATGTTGTCATTGGTGAACATCTTCAAATTGCTAATTAGTACTGAATTAGGTCAGTGTGTTAGGCTGATATGAATAACTGAATTCATATTAACAATAACAGGTAAAATATATGTTATGTTTTAAAAAGAAATTAAATATTTTATATGTAGAACTCAAAAAAATCCCAACCAGCCTCTGAAATACCAAATGAAAATCCTTATGTAAGGATGTATTTGCCACACAAATGGGTGCCAGGTGAGTCTGGAATCTTCTGTTCCACAGCAGTCCCTGGAGTGCTCTTGCTTTGTGTGTCAAATGCTTTCTGTATGCACTGGTGGAACTGAGGAAAAAATAGCACCAAATAACCAAATGCCATCACTTACTCTGTCCTGAAAGTTTATTAAGCCCTTTTGAATGATGTATCAAAAACATAATTAATAGTAATTTTTAATGGATTATATTTTGAAATATTTAAAATCAAAGTTTAACTGAAATACTGGAACAAGATAAGTCTAGGCTGTGTACCTCTGTGTTCCAAGTCAGCATCTCCCAGATTCTGTCCTGAATTTAATAGGAAGTCATTCACCTGGAAAAATCAGTCGGCCTGTTCTGGGATGAGTCTTAAATTTGGAACTGCCTATCTGGCAATTTGAAGAGCTTTATAGATATGCAGATGGGATATGGAGTTCTCAGGGTTTTTGTGCAGTTGGTCTCTCACTGACTCTTGCATGATATACTGAAAGGACTTACAGTGACTGTAACTTAAAGATGGGATGATCACTTGTCTTAGCAGTTCAGGTATTCATGCACAAAATGTGTGAATTCATATGTAAATATTAATTATGTGCAACATAAACAATTAAAATGTTACTGCGTAAGCCCTTTATATGCTGAAAAATTATATTTTATATTCCAGTTCTAAAAGAAATCTTTATGATGCTTATGGTGCTTATCTTGGTGCTGGAACTTGTTCAAAATACAGTTGCAAAGCAAATATTAATTGTTTTTGGTGAACTTCAGCATGGGAAACACACCATTAGAAATATAGCATCCATAACGGCCCTCTCCCATATATAAGCTTTTGAATGACAGCTTAATTCTTTGAATGAGAACTGATTTCAATTCAGTCTTTTAATATTAAAACTTTTATTGCAGCATAAAGTGACTGCTCTTCAGTAAACGTTGTCTTTTAAGAGTCTGTTGTTTTTTACTGTAGTCCCATATAGTTATACTTGAAAATAGCTTAATTAATTCTAATTCTTATTATTTCAGCCTGGAGTTGTGGGATTTTTTGAGTTCAATGCTTCACCTCAGCCACCTGGTTATTTAACATTCTTCACATCAGCATTACATTCATTAAAGAAAGGTAAAAGCTCCATTTTCATAATTTAAGGTGTCTGTGAATGAGTTATATCTAAGTGCTTCAGTAGTTTTTGGCATCATTTTGTAACTTAGGAATTAATCCCTTCTGGTTATTTCTTGGTGTTGATCTGTGAGACTGTCTCAGTTGAGGACTGCTTACATAAAAAGCTTATGATGTGATCAGCCTGGACAGACCAGGACGGAGTTCCCTCCAACCCCCACGTGTGTAGCTGCAGCCCATCCAGAATCATAATCAGACTAGCACTTGTTTACAGTGAATCCAGGAGTCTTTGTCCTGTGCAGCATGGGCAGTCTCAGGGGTATTGGGATGGACCAGACTGTGTCAGCTCTTGGTAACTGAGTTCAGTGATGCTGCCCTGGGTGGAGTTGCAGAGCTGCTGCAAGGTAGCCTGAGAAGGCCTTTCTCCCCATCTTGGTTTGCACTGATACTCTAAAATACAAAACCTCTTGTTTGTGTTTAAACATGCAAACTTTGTGATGATTGTACCTCCTTTTTGGGTCATGAATTTGGGATAGACCTTTCATAAAGTTAAAGATTAACATGTTTTATGAATATTCATTCCTGTGAGCAAATGAAGGAGATTCATACTTATTTTTTCTTATTCATGCTTACTCATTTTTTACTGTGCCACTGATGTGATCAAGAGCCTGTTCTATATTTTGTTCTGTGGTTTTCACATTTATATGTTGGATTAGTTCTTTGCAACATAAAGATAAGCAGTCTATCTTTATGTGTACATATTTATAAATGTAGAATATATATTTATAAATAATACATATTTACTGTAAATGTACACCACCTAAACAATGTTCATGCCTTTCCCTTACATGTATCATCTTGGCTTTTGAGATGCTATAAACCACAGCAAGGTGCATCTATGATACCAGATTTAGTTTTTCCTAAGCAAGTGGAGAATTTGGAAATTGAGGTTAAATAGGCAGGACTCTATACCTGGAGTGCAGAAGGGGAACACGTTTGTCCTTCTTGTCATCTTTTTTCTGCCTTAATCACCAGTATTGGCAGTCAGTCTCCACAGATTTCTGTGCCTTTACACAGCACTGTTGTGTGTTCTGATTTGAGGGTGGTGTTCCAGGAGAGTTCAGTGTGTGTGATTGCATTCAAAGATTGCAAATCTGCCCTTTCAGATTACCTTGGGACGATCCGCTTTGGAGTGGTCACGGATAAACGTGTGGCAGAGGAGATCTCCCTGGTGCATTCTGGCAGTGTGTATTTGCACAGACATGCTAACACATCTCTTGTGAGTATTGCTCTGTGCTGTAGGGACTCTGATTTGGTACTGGAATGCTCAGGGGATCAGAATTAGAAAACTGCTTGAATGAGGATATGGCCAAAGATTTTGTGGGGGGATAATAGGAACAGTGAAAACTTCCATTGTTTTAAAGGTATAACATGGCACTGGTTAGAAAAGTCACACAAATTAAATTAGTTGAATTTATAATAAGTCTTAATCCATGTGCCCTGTTTTTTGAAAAGCTCGGGCTGAAAATACTAACTTTCAGATTTGCTATAGAGACGCTACCTATCCACACTGGCATCATGAGTGGAAACTCTGTGAAGATAGGTACTGTGATGTGTATTTTATTTAATTGAGACTAGGGAAAACAGGGATATTTTAGGTGAAGTAACATAAAATACATTAAAATTATTTTTATGCAAATTATTTAAGATAAACTTGCCTTGATATATTAAAATTAGTCCTAGAAGCTGTGAGCACTTTTTATTATACCTTTATTTTCTCTGCATTCAGGAATAAAAAATAGCACTTTTAAATGTAGTCTTGATGTTTGGGTCTTAAAAGGCTAATTTAAAATGAGTTAATATGGTGACTGATCAGTGGGAAATAATGTTTTAATATTCCATTGAGCTCTTTAATTCACAAAGAAAATTTGTTCTATTGAGAAAAGTCAAGATTATCAAGGCATAGTAAAAGAAAGAGGAGCTTCTCTGGTAGAATGCTTTTTGCTTGTGGATGTTACTGTAATCTAGTGAACATTTGGAAAGCTTTTCCAAAGGGAAAGGGTGTATGAAATGCTGAAGTTTGCTGACACTCTTTGCATTTAGAAAGTGAGTTTAGTCACTACAGTAACAAAGCATGCCATATTGAAGAACTGCATTTGTTACTAAATCAAGTGAGGACAAAACTGGTTTTTTCCCCCTTCAAGATCTATCCAAAAGACATCATGAACTTCACTGCTGAGAACATTTGCAAGTGGGCTCTGGAAAATCGGGAGATGCTCATACGTTGGCTGAGACCACACGGTGGGAAAAGCCTTCTTCTAAATAATGAGCTGAAGAAAGGACCAGCACTTCTCATATTTATACCTTACAATCCCTTAGCAGAAATTCATCCTCTTTTAGATGAAGTAAGTGAAATAATTTTCTTCAAGTTCAAAAATACTAAAACTTGAGAGCTGTAATCAGGGGTCTGAGCTTAATTGTGACAGATACCTCATTTTATCTCAATGTTCCAAGTATCTGGTTTTGTTTAAAACCACTTCCTCAAGCCATATTATCACAAGTCCCTTACGCTGGTTTGCATCCCACACAACGTGCCTTTGTCTCACTCATTGGCTGTTTAGAACAAGCATCTAACTCTGCCTTGACCTCCTCCTTTTTTTGATTGGTGCTGTGTAAGAGGTGCAGATCTTTGCCAGCTGGAACTGAAGACGTGTGTTTTGCCCACCCCATTCTGTTTCTCCTCTCCTGTCTTTCCAGAGGTGCAAGGAAGAATGGATCTTTTGTAAAACCAGACAGTGTTATTTGAAATATAGACCAATCAAACTACTCAGAGCCAATCTGAAAAGAGGGTTGGGGAAATCTGTGCCTGGAAAAGAACTGCCAGTACTCTTGTAGTAACCTGTCTTCTGTTTGGCAGGCCAGTGGTGCTTGTCACAGATGAAACATTCTAGTAACAGGTACCACTTATTTAGATCAAATCAGTGCAGCATAAAGTGGATGTTCCATTTCAGACTGCATTCTACTAAATAACAGTGTTTATCAAAATGTGAAATGAGGTACAAAATATTCCAGTTGTCCTTGAATAGCTTTACTTTGACAGAGAGATATTATGCAACTTGTTTACCCTGGGAAGAGCTTTTTACTGCAGTCAGCCTGTGGGTTTCATCAAGCAATGAAACCACTTGACTGTAAGGCAGTTGCAGAGAACAAGATTCTCAAGTTGAATGTTGAAAGATCTTACAGTAAAATTTTTTTTCTGATCACAGTTCACTGAAATGAGATTTCTTACTGGAAATCTGTTTTTCTGTTCATAATCTCTTCTCATGTTTCTCTAGGTAGTCAAAATCTCCAGGCTAGTGTGAGGGGCCAAGTTTTTTTCAAGTATTCAGTTAAGCCTTTTCAGGATGAAAATTTCTAACAACTAATTCTAAAAGACTGTAAAAAAGTGTTTCTGTAGACCACATGTTAATACTGATGGTGACACAAGAACCTTCCTGGCAGCGTGTGTATGTTCTGTATTTTGTTTAGTGTATTTTGATAAATAAGGATGATAGGAAACTTCCTCTTTTATTTTTCTTTCTTGCATGTTCTGTTATGTGTCTCTCAGAAAGGAAATTCCTTTTATGGTCCATACACTTGCCTTTTTCTCTGCTTGTTTACCCTTGGTTATGGAAAGCAAAATGTTACAACTACATGCCGGTGGTTGGGAGAATACAAATATTGCTTCAGCACTCTTAGTAATTGTTACAAAATCTGTGCACCACCTATGGCAGCAGAAATCTCTATTCCCTTTTCATATGGGAACGCTTTAATTTATTTTCTCCTCCTATTAGAAAATGAGGGAAATTCAGGAACGTCTACTGACTAATACTAATGTAGTGGGATCTAACCATAAAATGTAGTGTTATTGTACTGTAGTAAATCTGATGCATAGAGGACCTTGCAATCAGTGGACTGAATAATATTTAAGTGACTTTGTTGTTCTGTATATTCCATGTTTATATGCTGCTGTATCTGAAAATTCAACTCATTGTTGAGGCCGAGCCCCCTGTAATTTTTTGAAAGAACAGGGATTAGTCACCTTCATGTTTCTGACATTCCATCTCTAATTGCATATAATATTGTTAAACCTGCAACATATAACTGCATTTGGGTGAACTGTGTACAGTTAATCTTGATTTTTTTCTCCCTCTTTTGTTCCCCCATCATAGATTACCAAAGTGGCCTTGGAATACCACAAGTGTAATAAAAGCCAGGCAGCTGAGCCAGATCTTCAGCACACAGGAGACTCTGTTTCACCAGCTTTTGATTCCCTTGTAACAGATACACATCCGAAGTTCTCTGAAACATTTCCCATAGCCAAGTACCCATGCTGTAACACGGTGGTGCTTCCACAGTGGCATTCCATCTCCAGAACTCACAATGTCTGTGAGCTCTGTGTTAACCAGACTCTTGGTGTCAAACCAAATAAAGTCCATGTGCCACACTGTAACTTTTTAGAGATAGAAGCAGCTTTGGACTCTTTCTACCTCCAGGAGCGTACCTTTTTTCAAGTAATATCAAATACCATAGAATGCAGCAATTTCTTAAGTTTCTATAGTCCCTTTAGCTATTACACTGCATGTTGCAGGACAGTAAACAGGCATTTTTTAAGTTTCATTAGTTCTGAGAAGACCATCTTTCAGACCCCCAAAGTAGCATTTTCTTCCCATGGGAAGAAAGATAGCACTCAATTTTCTATTCCTCACATTGAGGATAGGAATTGTTTTATTCCTGACCTTAATATTAGTAGCATGAACATTACTGGTCTGAGCTGCAGGACCAACAAAACCTTGAATCTCTATCTACTGGATTCGAATCTGTTTTGGATATATGCTGAGAGACTAGGAGCATCAAGATCTACTCATCTTAAGGAATTTGCTGCCATTGTTGACCTGAAAGAGGAAGTGCACTATGTCCTGGACCAGAATCAATCACTTGCTGGACCTACCCTGGGTACAGTATCCACTATACAAATGCTTGAATTCAGAAAATTGTGTTTCCAAGCAGGAATGGAAAACTTAATGCCATTTTGGAAAATGAGACTCCTCTGTGAAGCTAACATTGTGAATTGTAATTTATTCTATTCTATTTAGTAGTTAACCAAACAAGAATGATTCTGTTGGCTAGAACAGAACCACGTTCTAGGTGACATTAAGAACTAAATTCCTTTACACCATAAGTAATTTGCTTTATAAGATATGAACCTTAAAATGTGTGATTCTTAACTGCCTGATGCATTGGTAGAATTGGTAAAATCTAAGTTAACTTGTGTGTGGGAAAAGAAAATTCTATTCATCTGAAATATCTGATATTACAGAAGACATTTGTATATTAATGGCTGTGTTGATGTTTGCTCAGCTATTCTGTGTACTAAAATATCACAGAATTTTGGGAGATACTGACCACTTAGCAGCAGAGACTTCCCCATCCTCTTGTCCTCTGAAACCAACTTAGATTGCTTTAAATCTATTTCTAAGACTGTGTCTGTTTTCAAGATAACAAGGGAGAGCACTGAACTGGTTGTGGCCAAATCTGCCACTTATTGTTATTTCCTGTCTGAATCAGAGGAGAAAACAAACAAACAAACAAAACAGAAAATAAAAAAACCCTGGCAAAACAACCCAAGGATTGCAGTTCTAATTTATTTGCAAGTTCTTGAATAAGACAAAATTCCTAACCATGTGCATTTTCCTGTCATGCTGATGTGCAAAACTGAGTCTACCTTCAGAAAATACTGGATTCCTAATGTTAGCTATTGTAAGCAAACAAGGAAGAATATTCAGGTGTTAAAATAAACTGCTCTAGAACATATATCAATATAATTCTTATAGCACTAATTACACTTTCTTTTTGCCATAAATCTAAGTATAAAAGTATGCGCAACATAGAACAAATAGCCATGTTCTTATTAAGGATCGCATGCAGCCCTGTATCCTGTCTCTATCCCAACCCCCAGGAAAAGATCAGAAAACAAACAAAAACCTCAGTGACCATAAAAGGTTACTTAGGAAATCTAAAGATCAGAATGAGGACATATAAATTTCCTTCCCCTTTGTGCTCCCAGTACTTTCTGTCTCAAACATTTTTAGGTCACAGGATTTCCTAAACATGATGAGGGTTTCTTTCAGAGTAACACTCGGTACATTTCTGTTCCATCATTTGAACTTCCAGAAAACTTTTGCTTCTACGTTTTTGTCAGGGAGTCTCTGGTTTATGCTTAGATTTTGTGCTTTTTATTTTAATTTTGTTTGACTTCCCTAAGATCTTTTAATATTTAATCATATCAAAACAGATTGGTGCTTAATACCCTTGTCAGATCTCAGTCTTTACAGATAGTTTCTAGAAATTCAGTAATATGTCTTTTAATTAACCTCTTCCTTTCAGTTACTACTTAATCATGCATAGATATTCCAAATCTGGAGATCTAAAATGAAAAAAAGCCTCTTTTGTCCTCGTGTGAGAATTTAATGAAATGCTGAATAGTAAATAAAGAACTAAATGTACTGCTGTTTACATTTCAGAGATAAACTTGATGATCTGGTATTTTGTATGTCTGTACAAAAGTGCCAGTTTTACTTGGGCCTAGTTTTTATGCTGGAAATACAAGCACAAAGTTGTTTCTTTTTGATCAAAAAATTTTTAATTGTTTTTTGTATTTTACCTTTTCTTTAGATTAATAAATATTTTTTAATGCACAGAATAATACTTCTCTGTCCAAGTTGAAAAGAAGGGTATTGCTGATACCTTGTAGCAATTTAGAGAATGTAGTTCAGGCTCAGAATATTTTAGCTGAAGGTAGCTGAGGGCTTTGGAGTTTATTTTAAATTTTTACCAGTGGCCAGCTACCTGTTAAATATCTTAAAATGAAGGAGAAAGTAGAACAAAGAGGAACGTGGTCACTGTTAGACAGAAGGGGGTTGGTCATATTGGCGTAGGAATAGCAGATATTTAAAGGTGAAAAGAAAAGAATTGCAGAGAAAGTAATTAAAAATGAAAGAAAAAATGCAAATAAATGTGGAACTAAGTGGACCCTTTCAAGATAATGTAGGAGTTAAAAAATTGAGAGGTTACTATTTATAACTTAGCAGGTGTGTGGTTAGGAGAATAGAATATTATTATTATAGCACATTGACACAAGATGAAAGTCTGGTGTGGCAAGTGACAAGACTGTAATGAGCAAAATAAAAAAAAACTGAAGCTTTATCCTGTTCTCACATCAATTGTGATCAGTGTGCGTATCAAGAGTTGATACCAAACTGTCAGAAATTAATTACATGAAACCAGGTTCCAGTTTGTATTTTCTCTGTAAGTTCTTCTGAATTCTAAAGGAAAAACTGCCAAAATCACTTCTGCAAAGCCAGAATAATTTTGTTGTGTATCAATTTCATTTCAGAGAACTTCATTAAAAATTTCAGTGTTCTCTACAGTCCCTTGAAAAGGCATCTGGTTGATGACCCTTCAGTCCATTTTCATGAAGAGCACGTGGTCACTGAAGTGACTACAAACACCTTTCATGAGACCGTGTTCCTGAGTGCCAAGGTAACACCTCGTCACTCAACAGCTTTCTTGCAGATAATGGCACAGATATTAACGAGGGGGTGTTTAATATTGGTATGCTTTTCTTACTTGTAACATAAAATGCAGGGTTTTGTAAGAATTCAAAGGCTTTCCAATTGCATGCCATGAAAATAGATGTCATCCTGAGTACAGTTAAATTGCCTTGATTTATTAAAATACACGATAGTAAGGATTGATATGCATTGTCACTCAAGTCTGCAGTGAATATCTGGCTTCCAGCAGCCCCAACCTCTGCTTTGCTAGTTAGAGGCAGAAGTCTGGACATCATTTTTCTCCCCATGTGAAATGTACAGTCAGTGTTAGATATATAGGAATTTAGGATTGGAAAAGAATCTTGCAAAGTATAGTAAAGTTTGGTGCATTTTCACTTAAAGGGAATGATCCTAAACTAAATAATCTTTTAATTTTGACTTTATGGAAAGAGAATTCTCGAAGAATTTTTGTGTGTTAACTCAGTAGTCAGAGAGCAGCAGTGAAAAACTTATAATAAAGTTCATTAATATTAGGAAAAAATTAGCTTTCACGTTTCAAGTTTCTGTGCTAGATGATGTGAAAACTAGATCTCCTTTCTGCAGATTACCTCCAGTAGATAATCAAACTCTTCTCCATTTCATTTTCCAGAATGTCTTGCTGCTCTATTATGCACAGTGGTGTGGATTCTGTGCTTCTCTTAATCACATCTTTATTCAACTTGCTCGGCTTTTGCCTCCCGATAGCTTCACTGTGGCAAGGTAAAAAGTTTCTAATTTCATCTTTCCAGAATAATGTAAGATCATTGAGGTCACCAGCCTAGAAAAGAAATATTTTTTTCTCTCTTTACAACCGTGCAATATAGATGTGAATGTCATCTGCCTAATTTCTCTTTGAATGCATTGTTTTATTTTCCTTTGTATAAATTTGGTGGTTTTCAATCTCACTGCAATTGTTACCCACTTTCATGAAAATGAATTTTAAACTGAGCAACTAACCTTGAAACTTGATAATTTCAGGAAGTGAATCAATAACTTTGTGATGATTTGTAGCAAATAGTAGTATGCTATTTGTGTATGTATCTTTGTTGGCAACACCATTTTCATCACAAATCTCAAAAGGGCAACCTACATCCTACTATAAAGAAATTTAACTCTATCCCAGCCAAAACCAGTTTACAGAAATACATTTATATCTACATATGTATGTGTATAATGTATTTTTCAATATATGTTTTAAAATATATATTTTATATGTAAAAAAATACATGTTTTTCTTTGATGTTTCCAGGGTTTTTAATGTTTCAGTGCAACTGAAACATTCTTGTTCATGTATGTGATAATAATGCATAAATACTTAAAACATCTGCTCTGATTGCATCTTTATTTGATTATGACTGAACTTACTCCAGGAGACAGCATGAGATGTAGAGAAAAAATAAATCAATTAAAAATCTGGATTTTCATCCCCTGTTTATAATTGTGGCTTTACTGCCACAGATATGATGCTATTTCCAGAGCTAGACCCATTCCCTTGCCCAACTGGCATTGTCTTCTTTGCTCCATTATTTTCACAGCAGTATTACTGATTGATTGTCTGTTTTGTTCTATAATAATTTTTAATTAATAAGAATTTGATTTGTGAAAAGAAACCCTAAAATGCAGAAGAAAACAATAACAAACAGTTGAACGAAGTGTTCCTTTCTACTCAGAGCTTTAGGAAAAAAAGTGGCTTTAAGAATGTGCTTGTCCTTGGAAGAAGCAAAATAATTTACTCCCAAAACCATTTGAGGGGAGAATATTAAGAGAGATGTACTTGAGGAACAAATTAATGACTAGAAAGAACTTGTCTCATGTTTGGCATGTCTGTCTTGGAAGGTGTGTACACAGTGTGTGCACACAGGGAGCCACTGGGGTTTCATTGCTAGCTGAGAGCAGTTGCAATATTGAATGTATTTTTCTAGAGAAAAAAACCCCACAGATATTGGTTAAACTGAGAGTCATCATCTCAAATATTGGTAATTAATTCTGCTGACTCATGTGCACAATGTATTTCTGGCATTACACATTTACACTTACTTTCACAGATACTGAAATTTCCTTCTTCCCAATCCCTAAAATTGCATTTTACAATAAAATGCAGGTTGTTCATCTGCCTGTTCTCTTCATCAGTGTGTTTTTTCCTCACAGAATTGATGTGACTCGAAATGACCTTCCCTGGGAATTTATGACAGACCGTCTCCCAACCATTTTATTTTTTCCTCATCAGAGGTAATGCAATTCTTTTTCCGGTGGATTTTTAACTTCCATTTTACTGGACTGCAGTAGTTATCTGGTTACATATCTTAGTAGAGAAAAAAGCCAAAGAGTAATGCATTTCCTTATAGGCATTCTTATTTCATGCATATTCTAATTTTAAAAAACCACCAGCAAAACAACAGAATAACCCAACCAATACTCACCAATTTCTATCCTTCTTCCTCAAGGACTCTTACCGTCAGCAAATGGGAATTCAGACTATTGGTACTGAGCAGTCAGCCTACCACAAAATCTTTAAACCTATGCCTTAAGTTTTGCCTTTCATGTTTTAATCCAATACAGAAAGTTTTGTTTGTATCAGTTCTGAGCCACCCCAACTTCCAACTGATTGTCTCCTATTTCTTTTCATAGGTACTCATTTTGTCTTGGTCTTTGTAATGCTCTAGACAGTCTCTAGAGGGACAGACTGAGTAGTTTTAATGAGATTATTTTTGTAGTGTTCCAGCTGGTTTTATAAAGGTACCTTAACTCTAGTCATTGCTTTCACTCCCCAGTGTTTTTTATAGTTTGCTGCATGTAGGTGATTAAGAAAATTAGGATCTGATAGTATTTGTACTACTTGTAGCACTACTGGAGTAGTCATATATTCATTTTGGATATAAAGGTGCCTCATATTAGGGCTTTTTATGCAGCAACGTCCATTTGCCTTATGAGACAATTTTTGCAAATTAACTCTGCTCTCAATTTCTCTCCACCACATGCTGTTAATATTTTGTTCTGCTATTTGTTTTAAATAGCCTTTTAGCTTCTTTGATACACATTGTGGTTTTGATCAATAAAAATGGTTGATGATGTAGTAGAACATTACCACAATATGAGTCAATTTTGATTTGGCATAGGCTATTTTTTGCCTAAATCATGTCATGACTCATTAATCTGGGATGGGAGCTGATAGTCAGCTGAGAAACTGCTGATGGTAATTACAAGACTAACTTGGTCCATCACCAGGAATCTGCAGGGGAGGAAAATTCATGGTGCTTACTCTGCCAGAAATAGCTTAATCTTGATCAGCAGGAGCCTCATCTGACTGAAGTTCTGGAATTATTGATAAAATACAATATTATTATTGATAAAATCCTGTCTTCTACCTGAATTACAGGAAGTAGTTTTCAGTAAATGAAATGAAACGTTTTTATATCCCACCTGCTTATGAGTTGGATTTCACAGAAGGTATTTTTGAGGGAAGTATAATTGGTAACTGAGGAACTCCTCTTCCAGATGCACACTGTAAGCAATTCAGGACATAATGTCACACACAAGGGGACACAAGAGTTGTCCATGGTGTGTGTTGTACAGGAGCACCAGGAGGCTTTAGGCATTATACTTGAATTTGGCTTTCTTGCTTTGCAGTCAGTTTTGTTTGGGCTTATTCTCTGTCCTTTTTCTCACTTATGTAATTAACTCATATTTGAATATATGCTATGTACCATTACTCTAGTCATGAATTTGACAGCCAAATGGAAACAAACCAAGCTTTTCTTCCTTGTTTTGATGGCTTCCTCAGGAAAGAGAGAATATGCTGCTGACTGGCAAAGCTGGAGCAGATAAAAAGTGATAAACTATTAGCTGGCTTCCCAGTTACACTGAGTGAGGTGGAAGTGGCTGTGCTGTGGGAAGAAGTGAACTTGTGTTACACTGGAACATGCTGAGTGAAAGGCTGAAGATGGAACTGGTTCAGAAACAGATGAGCAAAAGGGACTTAACTTCTGATTAAACTGACTTACTGTTTAAAAGCAAACTGCTTCCTTGCCATGGTTTTCAGGTGCTGGAACTCACTAAGCTAGTGCTTCCAGGAAAACAGGTTCAAAACAGTAATTTCCCATCAAGTACCTTTATATATCTGGGCTTAAATTCTAATAATATAGACAGACTTAGAAACATTTAAATGTCATCTTTCAACTTACAAATACTAATGGCACAGTGCACTGGTCACACAGTAATGTTGCCCAAAGTGATGCTGCCTGACATATTTGAAGCTCATAACCCATGATCATGATACTTCTTTTTTAAGAATGAAATCTGTTTTCTGAGATTTAACAGCATTTTTTCTTCACATACCAGTCCCCATGCAGTGATGCTTACAGCACCCAGACTGGAACACAGGGAAAAGTGTTCATCAAAAGAAAATCTGTCTTAGCCTCTGTACTAACCATACTTGATAAAAAAATAACATATCAAGTTGGAGATGAACAGCAGATGTTTAGGTAAAATTATCATTGCTTAACCTTCCTGAGTATTTTCTTATTAACCTGTTATATCTTTCTAGGAAGGAGCAAAGTGTGAAGTTCCCAGAAGACTTTTCCGTTAACCTTCCTAATCTCCTGAAATTTATTTTACATCACTCAAGTCTTTCTTCATCAGAGCCCTGTACCAAAGAATGCCTACATAAAGAGTCAGCTCTACAGCAAGGACACATCTTGCACTTGGAAAGAGAAATTAAGAAGTTAAGATCAGAAATCAGTGCCCTTCATCAGGCCCATGGCCAGCTTGAAACACAGCTTTCTGAAGCCAGGAGGGAGGAGCAGAGACTACAGCAGCAAAAACACACACTGGAAAAGCAGCACAAGACTCTGCAGCTCCACAGTGAGCAGTTACAGGCCACATATGACCAGAAGAATCAAGAATTGTTAGAAATGGCTGAAAAGCTTCAAGAATTAGCTGATGCATCAGAAAACCTCCTTAAAGAGAATGCTTTACTGAGAATTCTGGTGGCATCAAGGGGAGGAAAGCTACAGAGCAAAGATGAAATTAAAGGACCCCTTCAATCTGAGGAAACACTTTCTGAGGATAATGATATATCACTTGCAACAGCTACTGCCACTTCAGAGGAAAAAAGGATTGATAATATTGATACCATAGACACAGAGCACAGTAGTGGAAATAGGACAGAATAATTGCTTACACAAAGTCAAATTATGCAGTATTGGGTAGGTATTTATGCAAATTTTATTGACATTCATTGTAAATAAAGACTTCTTCCCCCACATGATCTAGAAAAAGAAAAATCAAATGGAATATTTTTGTATACTTGAACAACTTTAATATTAGATACCCCCATCTTAAGAGAAGAGGAGAATGGAAAACACTTTCTGCACTTTATTATTGCACTAACTTGAAAACACCTATCCATTTAAATCAAAGATACTGGTTTGTAGGGGCAGCAGTGAGAAGCACCTCTGACTAAGGACCAGTTAGTTTTCACTGGCTTTCTCTTACAGCTGCTAGAAGGGAAATCAGACCTTTGATTTATACTTCTCTATTATTTCTGAAGTTTGCCCTTTACACTGCATTCTCTTTGCTGAATTAAACCAGATACTTCATCTGTGGAATCAGTAAATTTAAATGGACAAAGTCATCTTGTTACAACTGTTCTGTTCTAGAACTTCAGCACTTTTTATCACTTGTATACTGCTATTCTGACTGTTCTGGAAACCACAAGAGCTATGTGTGAACTGTTCTCTACTGAAAACTAAAGGAAGTCTTAGTGAATTGATCCTTTTTTTCTTTGCTTTTAAGAGGTCTCTAATCCAGCAATTTAAGTGTACAGATCTGACTATACATGCAAGTCTCTTGAGAGCAGTATATGAAAAAAATCGTGTGTCAGGGTAAGAACATTATCAGCTGTACCCCATATGTTATACTTAAGAGGCAACAGCAGGAGCTTTTTGCTACTTTTTTGCTACTGACAGCATTTATTTTGCTTCAAATTACAGCTTTCAATTTTAAAAAGGCAAATGTAGCACTAACAAAGCAATTCAACATCTTAGTGTAGAAGAAGGGGATTGTCTAGGCCATTCTTGTCTTGCATATAGTTAAAATTCTCAAGCAAGCTTGCTAGGCCTTAAGTTATTCCATATGTACAGGTACAAGAAGCAAGTCTAGTGCTTCCTCTGAAGCTGAATTAAGGCTAGGCAATTAAGTGTTTAAAAATATCAGTATGTGAAGGAGGCCATGTATAAAGTAATAGAAAACAGGCCAGTGACCTCCAAGCATGTGTGCCTAACAAGGAGTTTTAGAATATGTAAGCTGCCATTGGTTGCTCAGTGTTGTTCCCTCTCCTCCCCACAAACCTTTGTGGTCCAGAACTTCCCATTTGACACCTTTTTACAGTTCCTATAGCTGAACTCCAGCACAGAGCAGGAAATGTATGTTATCTGGAAGGAACTGGCCATTGCTAGCTAAAACCTTCTACAAGCTGACCAGCAATAACCCTTGCCCCATCAACAGTAGAAAAGACTGAAACTTCTCCTGTTGTACTACAGTTCAATCAATATAAGCTACATTCACTAAATTCTAGAGTTGGCTGGCTGTAGACTAAAATGCTGTTTTATAACAGGCTGATAACATACACCCTAAGGACACAAACTAGGGTTCTGGGAAGAATTCATACTAGTTGCACTTAAGCCAGTTTTGCTAAGTAACCACTTCTGCAGTTTCAGCACAGAAACCTGTGGAAGAGAAAAGCCTGCTCTACTGCCACTTCAAACACCTGGAAACCTTCTGGACTTTCCCTGAGGGTTCAGTATCCATCATAAGTTCCCAGGTTGGAACCCATCAAAATGACAGTTGCCTTGCAGTAGCTACATAGAGAACTCAGTTCTAGCAGCCAAAAGCTTAACCAACATAGCTGCAGCTAAAGGAACTCTTCCTTTCTTGTAGCTCCTGTGTCTTCTCCTTCAGCGTATTACTGGAGGCTAATCCCTTCTTTTCAAATGAAGTACTCTGCATCAGTCCAGTAAACTGTTCAAAGGAGGAGTTCTGACTTAATGGCTGCACACTCAATCTTGTAACAGAAGCAAGCTTTAGTTGCAGATTTGGTTTTGAAGGTCTGGAATCCCATCCGTGGTAGTGGTTCAGGAGTTCCCTTGTGTATTATATACAGTGGCACCATATTCCCATATGCCACAGAGTACAAAGCAAGAAGTTTCTGGCAGCCTATTTACAGTTCACAGTTGTAAAGTAGTTCGTATTACAGTAGTAGCTCCACCAAAATAGGCTCAGCTAAACATTCAAGTAACAAAAACCAGTAACAGTCTCTCCACACCAGTATATCCCAGTGCCCATTGCCGGCAATGGGCATTATACCAGGCAAGCCAGCTCCTGCCATAGAGGAATTAGGATACACAGTCAACACAAAGTGCAACTTCTCAGTGCATGCAGTTGCAAACAAAGCTTATTTAATTCTCATGAGGGTGTTTTCTGCTGAGTTGTGTGCACATGACCAGGTTCTTCACAGTATTGAGATGCTTCTGCTGGTTACATATCATGAGCATAGTCCATCTGTACATGTTGTTCCGAGTTAGCTGTGTACTTCTGGGCCATTCGGAGTTAGCTTTGCTTTCCTCTCCACACAGGGTCCTTTAGCAGAGTACTGCACCAGCAGAAAGGGCTCTTTAGTTTCTCCCTCGCCCACGATGCTTTCCTCATCCTCAGACTGGCTGAGCTTCTGCAGCCGCAGGTAGCACCAGCAGCCCAGGATCAGGGCTCCCAGAGCTGCGATAGCGATCAGGATAACGATGACAGTCACCACTCCAGTGGTGGGGCTGTGATCTGTGATAGACATGGCCAATACTTCAGGCTGTACTCTTCTTTAAAGAGATTTTTCTGTCCTCACTATCAGTCTTGATGCATCTTCAAACTCCTGCAGGGTTAAAAAAAAAAAAAAAAAAATGAAGTTGTGCAGTTTTACTGCACTCAGCAAGATTATATTCATGGCTGGTATTCTCCTCAAGGGTACATGACCCTCTTGCACCCAGTGCTTCATGTTGCCCATAGAATCACAGAACCATGTTTTGGCTCCTGACATTCTTGTTGAGATGGCACATGGTCAGCCTACTAAGAGGTAACAATTTTTATTAGGAGATGCAGGATGAGAGAGAACTCTATGGAATTTATACAGTTTGCTATAGGGAGATTGATACAAATGCTGCATCACAAGTGAAATGTCAAATCCATGACAAGGTAGCAGTTCAGCTACCTTTGGTTTTCCTCAAGGAATCCCACAGAAACAGTACATTTGAGTGTCTGGCACTTCTTAAAATTTAATTTACAAATATTCTTCTTATATACTAACAATTCCAGGACTGATAAGCTAATCATGAGGGTAATTGCAGTGTTAACACATTACTGTACACCTGTCCATAACACCAGTCTACTTACAAGGGCTGGGTACAGGGTAATTAATTGTTCACTGAGCTAATAAAGCCATATAAAACAGCTGTTGCTTTTTTCATAAAAAGCAGGTAGAGCTATATTTAAGACTAATGAAGCACAATGGGAATATCATTATTTTAAGCTTCTGCTCCTCTTACTGCCTTTAAAACTGTAAGAGAAAGGCAGTCTGTTAGGACTGTAGCTGGAATTGGAAGAGAGGCAGTAACAGGAAACCGGAAGAGCTCCAAGACTTCCTTAGTTTGCTGTAGTTTGAGCAGGACAAAAATATACAGGTAATGTCTTTTGTTACTTCTCCGTTCACAGTCACAATCCTATTTTAAAAAGTAATGTGAGCCTTGTCATTAGTTTCAAAGTTACTGTTTACAAAGCTGATAGCTTCACTTTCCTTCCTTCAACTAGGACATAAAAGGTAATGAATGAATGACTTTCTTCTTTCCTACTACCCTAGCTGTTCAGCAAAACACAAACTCATGGCAGACTTTATAGTAGAGACCAGAGCCAGTCCTACCCAGGAACATCTCTTACCTCTGTACTACTATAAAAATCAGGTTACAGCTCAATGCTGCCATTCCAGGTACAAAAGGTGCAGTCCCTAGAGGCTCTAAGGCCAGCTCTAAGAGCAGATGTGCCCTTCTCCTGACTTGTACCCACTGACTGGCAGTGGGTAACAGGAATACCTTCTGGCTGCCAGTCCGTTGATGATCAGAGACACCTGTCCAGAAAAGGCTCTTCCATCACTACTGCAGTTTCAGCTGTAAGTGCAGCATCTTCATACAAAAACCCCTCAGGAGAAGTAAGTCTTGACCCACCCTGAGCCAGGACCACTGGGTTACAGTGAGTGTTACCCACTGCACCAGAAGTCTCACCCACATTTCAACACAAGTCAAGGCAATTACAGTGCAGGATCCTTACCAAGACAGCTCAAGCCAGAGACTTAAGTTTGTTCCCTATGTCTCATGGAATGACACGTGTATCACCATTTCAGCAAGGACACCTCCACTACGGAGTTCAGCACGTGTCATTATTAGAGTCCACTGTTACATAACTTGCAGGCACTCTGGTTACATTTCCAGGCCTGTAAACTACAGCAATTGATAGCCTGTAGTTATCTGATAACAACCAGCAAGTTCTGAAGACCCAATTTTGCCCAGTAGTAAAACAAAACCTGACCACACCACACACCCCCAGCAGGCTGGGTGCCCACTGCAGCCAGAGAAGTGTATGATTTGTCATAGTCACGCTGGTTCTGCAATGCTTATTCAACACAAGGTGATCAGCTGAGGGTGATTAAGAGTGACTTTCATGTTGTTAATTTTCCTTAGGGCATGTCTGAACAGCAGCAATGTTTGATCCAGCCAAAACAGTATAAAAGCATCAGCATAAAAGATAGTTTACCTTTCTTCTGCAGGCACTGCACAGCCCCAGTGAGGCCTCTTGTGCAGCTTGCACTATTGCAGGCAGCAATGACAACCTACTGTTCCTCTACAGCAGTTGGGGCAGCATATATCCTTACACTACGCAGTTACCATCACCTAGAAAATAGTTTTTTATAGTGGAAACTATTGCAGATGCTACCCCTCTGCCAGTCTTTCAGTAGACAGCATCAACTGTATAAAGGATGAAACTGCACATCACCAGCATCTATGCTGATGAGACAATTTTTAGTCCAAACTGGAGTGCAACACAGCAACTTACAGATTCCTCTTAAAGACCTTTCTTGGCCAAATCCATAGATTTTTACCTTTAAAACTCCAAATGTTTTCTATTTGGTTTATAATTGAAAGAACTTCACCTCTCAGTGACAAAGTATAGGCATCATTCCTTCAGGCATAGCCTCTTCTCAGGGACTTGAGGGCCAGCACCCTATATAAAGTCAGGTATTAAGCATCTGTGCAGGTGGCACAAACAACTAATAGTATGTGACAGTAGCTTTTGATAGTTTGGAAGCTATAGTGTTGCTAGCTCACACTGCTGTTTTTCTGGCTTTAGGTCACTGTACAGCTAAAGCTAAAGCTCTCCTGCAGCCTTATCCTTAGCACAGTACATTTGCATGTTGTAACCACTGAGAACTTCCAGAGAGGCCTTAGGATTCTGTGTTGTTTTCTGGACACACAACTCCAACCTTGCTATTTTTCCACCAGCAATTGACTGAAATCCAGATTCAGCTGTCTCCATACTCCCCTTCCTGATATGGGAAATACTGTATTCTATAGATCCCCTTAACGTGATCTAAAGACCACAAATTGCTCAGACTCACTTTCCCCTTAAAGCCTATGTGAGCTAAAAACCCTCTATGAGCACACAAGGAGCAGCATTGCCTTTGTTCATCACTTTTACTGGAAGATATTAGAGGCTATAAATTCCTGATCTTCAAAGGGACTGCCAGCACCACCCATTTCTATTGGCACTTTTAGAGCTATGTCCCTTCCCACCACACTTGCTATCAAATCAAGCATCTAAGTATATTTACTCATTAGCAAGATTAGTCAGATCACTGGTGTGAACTGCAGATAGCCTATTTCAGTTCTTACAGCTATCAAGCAGTGAAAACATCAGCTAGAAACCATTTTTCCATAAGTAACTTGCTTCTTTCCTTTTTTGCCTAACAACAGCTTCTACTTAGAAATTCATTTGTGAAGTTTTATTATCCAATTCAGAAGCTGTAACTAAAGGACAAACAGAAAGGCAGTTTGAATTGCAGAAGGCTGCTAGGATAGCCTGTGCAAGACTGGAATTAGTTTCTAAAACAAATTTTTCATTATTACAGGCATTATGCTGCTAAGTTCACTATTTTTAATATCTGCAGGCATGTTTAACTGCTACCATTCAAGCCAAAACTATAGTAAGAGGCTTCAAAAGCAAACTTATACTATAGTTCACCCAAATACACTGAAGTCCTAATCAAGCAGTTCTGTTCAAGTGTTAAGTCTTAGGGCTTTTTCTTGGCAGGGAGGTGGCAGGGAGGGGAGGAGGTGGGCACTACTGTATTACAGTATTCCACCTAAAGTACGTTAAATGCAGCACAGTAAAAAAACTAGAATAAAACTACCAGAGTAACCTTCACCTTAATTTAAGAAAAAAAAAAAATCAGTAAAAACTGTTTAGTTAAAAAGTCTCCAACAACAGCTTATAATCAACATGCTTCTTCTAATTGTGACAAATGCTTTCTCCTGTTTCTGCTAGTAAAATCCCTTTTGAGAAATGCTGTATACTCATCACAGTAACATCCTTATTGCCAATGGAAGACAAGGGGAGAACCCACTGGAAGATCAGTGCTGTACACTTACCACTGGCACACAAGTGCGTGCAGCACACACACTATCCACAGAAAGCTAAGCCTTTACAATACAGGAGTCCTCAGGCTTCATCACTTTCAGATAAAAAAAGGCATCAGTGTTATTCTAATGAAGAATAACACCTCTTTATGATAATGCCAAGTTACGTTGCACAAGGTAACTCTAGCTGGGGCTAGAGGCTGTTCTAGAAGCAGGGAGCTGTTTAGTAGAAGGCTTCAATGCAAATCATATTTTCCCAACCCTTATTAGAGTTTTGATAAGGAATAAAAAACAGGGCTTTTCTGTAGCTAATTAGCTGTGGACAGTATTCCAAGAACTTAGCATTCAGGCAACTGTTAGAAACTCTAGAACAAAAGCTGATACCTAACAGCATTGGCTGGAACAGCAGTTAGCTCTCACAGGAGGTGTGAAACCTTAGACTTAATCAAGACTGACTTTTAAAGCTTGCACCAAGCTAAACCACACAGAAGTCCATAGTTTACAGAAGACAGCAAGATGGAGAGATGAGAGAGTAGCAGTCTAAGATGTTTTCCAGACATGAGGACAGTTGCAAGAGCAGACAGACGTTCTCAGCAGCACAGCACGTGGAGGAGGTTTATGCTCTTAACTGCCTGCCAGGCAAGTCAGCCAGTTAATGCAGAACTGGAAATAGGCTTATAGTGTTAAGACCACGATGGCTTCAGAGGCAACTGCATGGCTGGCAAAACATCTGTCAGACTCCAGATTTTTATCTGTCAGTGTCACATCCACATGAGCTCTAATGAAAAGTCTATCCTGACATAAGAGTCACTTCTGACATTCCATTACCAGGAGTAACATGTTGCATTTATCCCCTAGCATAGCTTAATTCTTGATATATTAGAAAAATTACTGAGATGACAACATTAAGTTTGCTGAGAAAAACAAGGGTTTTTTTTTTAAATTTAGATTCAAGGTAGCTCTCCAAATGTGTAGGGTTTTTTTAAATGGCTTTGTCTAACAGCAGCTACCCACCCGATGTTTCTGATAGTCAAACAGTTTTTATACACAGCTCAACTCTTTAGACAGGAAGTACCCCAGGAGTCAGTCACGTACCTGCACCAAGCAGCTCTGGCTAGGAGTCCTCTACGCAGAGTTTCTGAATTATCTTATTAGAAAGGCAAAGGTCATACTGGTTTTGTATCTTGTCTGGCAAGTCTTCCGTCTCACTCTTCCCCTGTGAAGAGGGATCACACTGGTCTCTAGCTGCTCTGCATCCTGAGTGCCTTTCACTTTCGGCTTTCCAATGACATAATCACGTTTAACTACTGGCTTCTGGCACAAGATGTCAGGGTAAAATCCGTTACTATTTCACCTGCCTGCTAATCAAGGCAAGAGTGTCACAAGTGGTTTCAAGTTCTTTAGGTTTATTCAAAAGCAACATCTGTCAAATGTAATGTCTACACCTGCATTTGTGCCAGGAAAAGGAAGAGCACGAGACGGCACGGTACACTGCAGATACTCAGAGGAAGGAACAAGATTCAGTTTGAACAACTTGCGCTACGGAAAAACTCCCGGATTGTCATCATAAAGGTCGGTTTGGACATACTCTGCACCACGTATGGAACTCCTCACATTGGGGGAGCAGGGACGAGCCTCTCCAGTCGCGAGAAGCCCGGCGCCCAGCCCGAGCAGCCGGCCCCCCCCCCCGACCACCCGCCAACGAGCCGTGAGGCATCGCCTTGTGACTGCAGCACGGCAGAGTGGTTGCAAACCGCCGGGAGACGGGGCCCGAGCCCCGGGGCAGGCGGCGAGGCGGCATGGGCCGCCCCGGCCGAGAGAGCCTCGACTCACCCAGGGGGCCCACGCGAGGCCTGCGGGGTACGCAGGACCTCTCGGAGCCCGGCAGAGCCGGATGCGGACCCTCCCGCGGGCCGCCGCGGACACAAAGAGCGAGAAGGGGCGGCCCCGGCCCAGGGCGGGGGAACTCAGGCGGCCCCGACCCCAGCGCGGGTCCCTGCCCGCCTCACCGACCCTCTCCCCAGCTCACAGCACGGCGAGCCCACCCCCGCCCCGCACGGAGCCGAGCCCAGCCCAGCCTCCCCCCGATCCGCTCGCCCGCAGCCACCGTCCCGCACAGCCCCAACGCACCCACCAGCCTCGCCGCGGCCGCGGCAGCTCCTTCCCCAGCCGCGCCGCCGCCTTATACCGGGGGCCGGGCGGTGCCGCGCGGCGCCAATCGGGGCCCGGGCAGCAACAGCTGACGGGCGGGGCCCCCGCAGCCCTTCCCTCCCTTTCCGTGACAGCCGCGGTGGGTCCCGCCCCGCGAGGGTTGGGAATGGAATCACAGAACAGAATCACAGAGTCAGAGAATCATAGAGGTATGGAATCGTGGAGTCATCGAGGTTGGAAGAGACCTTTAATACCGTCCAGTGGAACCGGCAACGCAGCACCACCAAAATCACCCCTAGACCTGTAAACCACATCACCCAGCGCCACATCCAGATGCCTCTTCCTCTTAAACACCACCAGGGGTAATGCTGCCACCACCTCTCTGGGCACCCCATTCCTGTGCCTGGCTACCCGAACAGCCCCGGTCTCAGCTTAAAGCCATTTCCTCTGGTCCCCCCACTGTGGGCATGGCAGAAGAGACCGGCCGCCAGCCCACAACAACCTCCTTCCACGCAGTTGTAGAAGAGTGATGAGGTCCACCCGGAGCCTCCTCGGGACTAAGCAAGCCCAGCTCCCTCAGCCGCTTTCCGTAGGACAAGTTTTCCAGACGTTGCTTGGCGGGTCTCGGCGCTGGCGGCCCGCGGAAGGTGAGGCTGTGCTGAAGGGCTCCCATGAAGGGCCGCCCCCCTTCCCCTCGCCGCCCCAGCCCTCAGCCCTGAGTCCCGCGCGGCGTCGAGGCGAGGGCGTGAGGGCACAGCCGCCCCCGCCAGGAACTGAGGGTGTCGAACGTCCTCGACCCAGCCCCAGCGCTCTCCTCGCCAGCCCTGCCGGGGTAAAACCCCGCAAGAGGCGCCTTCTCGGCTCGCCGGGCAGCAACAGGACGTGGGCACCGTTACCGGAGGCCACGCCTGAGCCGCCCCGGTGCTGGTGGCACTGACAGCCCCGCCGGGCCCGGCCAGCCCTCTTTCCGTGGGCCCCGAGCAGACAGTGCCGGCCTCCCTGAGGGCGTCTTCCTCAAACGTGCAGTAAGGTCTCATTCCCAGTATACCCATTATATTTAGTAATTCATGCCATGGTGCTGCAGTTGGGAAATTGCCCAATACAGGGATTTGTCACCCTTCGGTTGAAGTTGGTCGCTACTGGAGTAAAAAGGATATTGTGACTCTTCTGGTGTGGTATAGTTACTGGTAACACAGATCCCAACTTGTTTGAGGTTCATCTGATGTCTGGCAAAATGAGTTTTGAGGAAATAGACTGTGACAGAAGATCAAGTTTGGAAGTCACCATGATTTATAGAAAAACTTGTTTTACAACATAGTTTATCTCATGGTTTAACCCCAGTTAGCAACCAAGCTCCCCATCAGCAGGATGGGGGAAAGAATCAGATTACTTTATTCTATTATTCACTTTTAATTATCAACCCTGCTACTATGAAGAACACTTGCTCTATTCTAACCAAAACCAGAACAACTGCAAAATCTTCTATGGTGTGAAACAAATGCAGTGTCCATCATAAGCATGAAGCAAGGTACATGGTCTTTCCATTCTCATTCAGTGGAAGGCTGAATATGGCCCAGTACCCACATGGATGTCTCGCATTCTCTACTTGCTCTCTAAGCCATCCAGACACGAGTCATCTTTTGTCTGGGAGCTGTACAGCCCCCTTCAAATATGTTGGTGTATCAGGAGACCTTCTTAAGACAACAGGTAACTCTGGACTGCTCCCAAATCCTGTCTAGCCAGTTTGCAGCATTAGCAAGCAGCTGTTTCATGGTACACACTGCTTCAAGCACACCATCCTGTAGCTTGCTTAATCAAAAATGTATGGTGCCATGGAATATCTGAGATACCACCGCCAGTTAAGAACATTTTTATAAAAGTCGTTGTTTAATGTAAAATTAACAGTTTAAGCTTTGGATCTAATAAGTGTAGTGCAGCATCAGTTTCTACTGTCCTTCATGCATCAACTGTCATAGAAGAAATGATAAAACACTACTAAACCTTAAAAGCCCATAATCTTTTCTGAAAGAAGTGGAAGAGCAAGCACAGACACTGGGTTACTTTCACTGTTGGTAACTAATGGTCTGGACTGTCTGGCAAAGCAGTATTGGCCGTGGCAGTAACCTTCTGTCAGGTGAGCAGATGCAGAGGTAGCCTATGGGCCAGTACTTTAATAAATCTCATTTAGATATTTGAATCTCTCCAGAGATGCCTGTTTTACTTACACAACCACAGATGGAGTCTCCACTGTGTGTAAGTGTCCCAATCCATTTCAGTGAGAAGGGTCATGCCCTTTTGTACAAAAATCATGAATGCAATTACAACAAAGCTGACTGGCAAAAGCCATCCAATAATAGCATACCCTTAAGAGAAGAAGACTGGCAATCTCTTCTGGTATAATTTGAAAACTTTTTGCCTTTGAGAAGTTTTAATAGGAATTTTGTATCTCATACTTAGTAAATGACATCAAGAACAAAGCAGGTTCATTCACATCTATTTCTTATCTTTGTAAATGGGCTGCTTGATCTGCACAAGCTTGGATTGGAAATTTCCAGTCTGCTGTGCAGAAAGTATAGGGCTGTTAATCCTTCAAAATAGCTTAAAAGCTTCTCTTGCTTTCCCACCTTCACCCGTCCCCAGTTAACTCTTAAGGCTTATAGCAGGGGCAAGGATCTAATGATCTCAGATCTACACATGGGGAGCAAAGAACCCTCTGTATTATTCACCAGGAGCTGCTGAAGCATACTCAAAGCCGCTGAGTAATGTGGTTTTCTGCAGTGCTAAAGATGAAAAAATTAGAGTTTTCTCTCATTTATTTACTGTTGCTTCTTAGCCATGCACAAGTAATGTACAATTGTGAATGTGCAACATGCTAGTACAGGAGATATTTTTCTCTTCCTTGGAAAAGAATTGCAAGTTTATCAGTAAGATTTCTTCCTCAGTATTCATAATTTATGTAAACAAATCTGACATTTTTCTGAATTTATACTATCATTCAAAGCATACATTTCTATGATGTTTTCATATCACAAGCACTCAAGTGTTTACACCATTACATGTGCTTATAGAATTCACTGGGAATTATCTACAGAAGAATTCTAGGGTCAGTTGTAGTTGCCATTGTCACACTCATCTGTCTTTCTGCTGGAGCTGCTGTCACCCAAGCATAGTTTCCAGCAGTGTTGATTATATATGTTACTAATTGTAGAGATTCTTTTGTTTCTCTTCAGGGAATATATCACTGTCAGAGAAATAAATTACCAGATTTGCCTGTATTTTGTTTTGTTATAAATAGATGGTTTCCATTGCTGCAAATTCAGACACTCCGTGTCTGCTAATGTGGCTATTTTAAAAGTACTTACTTTTGGAGTTTCCTTCTGTCAGTTATATCCTGTGCTCTCCAAGTATATTCTTTTTATATTCATTATGCTTAAATTTTGAACAGTTGCTGCCAATATTTTTTCTTTTCGTTAAGGGCATATGTTGTGTTACTTCTGAAATGGTGGCTAGTAAAATAAACCATGTGTTTCCTGCATTTCCACTTGGAAAGACAGCAAATATGCAACAGATGCATATTACACCTATAATATGTGTTCCTTTTCCTGTTGTTCTGTAGCACTCCTTGTGCAAAATGTATTCAGTAATTATTGTGCACTCTATAAGGTTTATCAGGGAAACAGACCACACAGAACAGTTTTGCAGGTCTGTAGGGGGATTGTTTAAGAGGACAAAACGCTACTCTCTCTATTTGAGGAGGTCTAAATGACAACTTGCACCTTTACTTACAGGTCGCTGGAGAGAACATACACAGAGAAAATGAGACCAAGCTGACCCTCTCAAGCAACTTGAGCAGGTTTTATGTTTTCATATTTCACCTGAAAAAAAATGCATGAGAAATTATTAATCCAGCTCTCTGCATGAAGAGAAATGAAAGCATATGAAGAGTTTGTACAGATCAAATTTTAATTTTTTTTAAGTTTTGCAAAACCCCACGGTAATACTAAATCAAGATTTGCTTCCTCTACCTGGGCATGCTCTACATGCCCCTGAAGCTTTTCTTGCATTCTTCTGCTGTGAAACCCTACCAGCTTTCCTTAGCCTTCTGCTTAAGAAAGCATCCATTGGTTTTTGTACTCAGCTATTTGTAATTATGGGTATGACTCATGAAGTGTAAAAGCACTTCTAAGATTAGTGTGAGAATAGACTCTCTGTATATCTGAATAGTAGAATCAATCCACTTCTGCATTAGTGCCAAGAATACCCACCATACCTATTTAGAAGAAAACCATCAAAAGATAATTTTTATATGACAACATAATTGAATGATGCATTTCCTAATTCTGATTTGTGCTGTAAGTGGTACTTCATGAGGAGAGACTGTGAATCCAGGCCAGGGGAAATGAATTGTTTAAAACCCATTTGAGCATAAGCTTTAATTTAGGATTCTGAAGGCTGTAGTCCTTTTTTGGCATAGAATCTAAGTTGGGTCAAGAGGTGTTTCTGCTTGGATGCCTTGCTTTCTGCCCCGAAAAGACAGCTTTTATATGCAACTCCATAGATAATAAAAGGCGAAAACAGAGCTATACATCATATTGACAATGAAAAGTATAATCTTTATTTTGCTGCAACACTAGAAGATAGATGCAACTATCTTCTATTCACTTCCACAGCTTCAAAATATGCAAAAAGATGAATTTGCTGTGTTAAACATCTTTGCTCATGCTTTGGAGGCTGTGTTTGTACCTGAAAACCGATGAACACGGTACAAAGCATTTCCTTTGTGCAGCAGTTATTTCTAAAGCTCTCTGCCAGAGTTGTGAAGCCTACTGAGAAAAGACATCTGATGAGAGTGCCACCATCTCAGGCTCACTCAGTGCATCTTAGTGCAGACAGTTCCCTATCCTTCCACATTATTACTTAACATCCAACAGTCATTTTAAAACATGTGATTTTAAACTTGATGCCAGACAGATTTTAGCAAAGTCAAATGTTGCTCTGTAATTAGGCTGCAGGCCCAATCTGTAGCAGACAGGAGAGCTGACAGTTTCCTAGTTGAAAGACCTGCCAGTGTAACAAACTTCACTTTACAGAAAGTTTGCTTGGCAATATAGGTAACTGTTATGCTGAAAAATAGATTCCTTGATATACATTTGGAAAGCACATTTGGTAGAAGGGTTCAGCATTTCCTTCAATTTAACTTTGCCATAGAGATTTACAACAAAGCTGTTCCCTGTTGCAAGACTGGAAGCAAAAGTTTTTATTTTCATTCCTTCTCTCATCCATGGATAAAACCCCACATATTTTGTGTTCCTATGTTTTAGCAGCCTTTTCCTATCATGGATGAACGTAGCATCTTATTTCCTTCTGTCATAAGTAGTGTGGCTCAGAATATGCTTTTCCTTTGGCAAAGCAGTCTCTTTTTTTTCAGGACAGTCTACAATCAGCTTCTGGCTGGTTTCTTAGTAGGAAGCTGAAGGACTGCAAAAATTAGTTAAGCACAAACTTAGCAACCTTCATAGCCTGCAGATAGTCCAGAGGAGCAGGGACCAGAATATAAAAATTATCTTTAAAAATGACATTGCTAACCATTATGTGTGTGGTTGGGTGTTTGGTTTATTTTATGAAGAAACATTTAATGGAAAGTTGAGTGATTTAGTGACTTTCTGGAAGAGTTGGTCACTAATTTTATTAGGTAACTTCTTTCTTCTAGGTATTAAAAAATCTAATTGTAAAGAAGTCTTTAGTGTCTATGTATGGATCTTGTTAGACCTTGGCCGATTTGGAGATATGGATAAGTAAGTATTATTGCACCCATGCATATGAATGAAATGGCTTTACTGTATAGTTCTACAGACTCCAATCCTCTTCATTTTTGGAGCTTGTTCATTTTGGAGCTCTCTTAGCTTCCCAGGCAGCCACTGAGATCTCGGTGTGCTCAAATCTTCAAGAAATCCACCCCACTGCAATATCATTCTAAACCAGAACACATCCCTGTTCTTCATGACATCAGACATAAAATTCCAGTTATTTGGCCTCAGGTAGAAGAATACACATAAAATTGGCCCAGACATTGCCCCTTTTTACATCTTGAAAGCAAGTTAATTTTCTTCTCTAACAGAGCATAAAAATAACAATGAAGTCTCTTATATGCAACTAAAATGAGAGAGAAGATTAAATTTATAGAAAGTAATTGGCTCCATAGGAAATGTATGCCTTAATTCTTACAGTATGACAGATCTGAATGCTTGCACAATCATGAAAACAAACACCAGCATATGCAGGAAAAAAATTAAAAGTCAAGATTAGGATTTTGTGGAGGGGAGGGAAACGCAACTTACTGTTTCCTTTTCACCACAGTTGTTTAAACAAAATGGAAACACAAAGAAACTGTGAAATTTGTATATTTCTAAACTGTGCAATATGATTCAAAGTGAATGGTGTCAGATTAATGTCGTGAGGAATGAATTTGTATGCTGCTGTGCCTCAGAGATTTGGTAGACTGCTGACATCAAACGAAGAAACCCAGTAAAAATATAGAACTTACAGGCTGGATGAAAAATGATTAATTTATGACTCTGCAGCTTTGAATGTCCTGACTCTCTTTGAACTGTCAGTTTTCAAAATGCTTTCCAGAGTGCCTATTTTATTTAATCTCTCTGGAGTGAGCAGAGCGTGGAAGTGCTTTCCCTTTTCCCTGAAATGTGCATCTGATTGGAGATGTGAGGACCAAAGAGAAGTAAAACTGTTCTAAAGGTTCTGTACCAGTCCAGGAAATGCCACAAGGCCACTTCAGACACTTTTGCAATTTCTTCATCCTGACAAGCCAAAGAAGAAAAGACAACTCACAAGCTTTAAATTCAAACTTTTCAATCTACCTTTGTCTTCATTGTCAATAACTGTTTCTTTTCACTTCTACCCCGTAGTCTGGATTTGCCAGCACAGCCAGTCCAAAGTCTATAGTTCTTAAGCACCTTATTTAAAAATAACTTAGATAGTGTAACAGTGCAGAGACACTCTCTTCCATGTGATGACAAACAATGGTTTTTTTTTCCCACCATTTGATATCTACATAACAAAAGGGCAGATTTCAGGAAATTTGTAGTGTTTGGGTTTGGTTTAGATTGATTGTCTTTTCAGATGAAAGCAGCAGAACAAGGCATTTTAGGGCATTCTTAGCGTATAATAATGTAGCAGACTGCCATTGGATTTAAGTCTTTGCTAGATAGAAAGCTGAAGTTTGAAGCCTTACTGCCCTCCAGGCAGTGGGATGAAGTGTTGGCTCTCTTTGCCCTGTGCACTCTGCACTGAGTGCATGGCAAGGGCTGGGAACCAAGCATGTTACCTGTGCTGGATGTCTCACGCTGTTCCTAACAGACTGAAAGTCCTCTCTCTTCTGCCTTTGGGAGTAAGGATCTGTTGCAAAGGGTTATTGGCCAAACTGCTTCATGGTTGGGAAGGAAAAGACTTTTGAAAATGTGGAGAACAACATTTCATTGCTAGATTTTTCCTTTCCACTTATTTTTGCCCGTTCCATCCTATTTCGTATTACTACATTTTTCATTCCTCTTTTCCATGTCTTGTTTTTTCCTCTCTATACAATCAGTACTGTTTTATTGCCATCTTAAAGACTTCTGCTTTTCTTACTCACCTGTGAAATAGCGTGGAATTGGGTTAAAATGAAATCTGTGCTATATTCATAAGTAATACCAAGACAAGGAGATTGTACTTTGTGAGTCTGAAGTATATTTTTATAGGTAGGTGAGTTATAAAACCTCTAAAATAGGAGGCTATTAGAATAGAAATGCTGAGATAAAAGTTACTGGAATGACCTGACTGCAAGAAACTGAACTTACAGTTCTCTGAAAATAATGAGGAGTTCAAATATTGCCACAGTAACACAATATGGATATTTTCATTTTAAATGTCAGAAGTTGAGTAACTGGATTTACTTGATTTTCTCTCCGCTGTTCTGTTCCCAGTTCTGCTCAGTCTCTGATCCTGCACCACCTGCGATAACCCACAGCTGCCCTGGACAGCTGCTTACCTAAATGAGCACTAGGAAAAACTAGATAGCATTCAATTCAGCACACAAACTACTGCTTCTTAAATAAAAACAAGCAGTTCTATCATCTATCAAGTGAAGAAATCCATGCAAGAACAGAAAAATTGCAATCTGCCAAGTTCTCTAAAGGTTGCCACCGTATTATTCTTGCATATTTCTGCAGCTACTGCTCCTTGAAGAGCAGTACTCTCCTGCTTTTGGCATGGCAGCCCTAAACATTGATCTCTGCATTTTGGCACTAATCAAACTGATACCACTTTTTACAGAAGGTGATTGTATAGCTTCATAATTCCAAATTATGACTATATTTAATAGGCTGTTTATTTTGAGGAAATACTAAAATCCTCATCTTTTACTCTTCCTGGCTGCACTAGTAACTACATAGAATAGTGGATGTAACTAGGTTAAAAATAGTAGTTGTCTCATGATGTTTCCAGAAACCTTTAGGGTGTCTTTTCTGTGTTGGGTCAGCAGTGTGCAGTGAGCCAGACAGTCTCTTGTGCCTGTGATTGTGGTGCAGTGTCTGATTCTGTGCGTGTGAGGAACTGCTCCAACAGGCATTCAGCTCATGTCAAAGACATTCAGAATAGCAGGAGGATTTTCATACTAAGGGCACCCTTTTTGAAGAAGAGGCTAAAATATTGCTGCTGGCAGAAAGGGAGATGCACTGACAATTCCTAAGCAAGGATTAGCATTTCCTTTCCTGTGTCTGTGAGTCAGCTTTAGCTGACTTGACCTTTTATTCTTTAGTATTTGCTTTTGCATTTTCATTGATGTTGAACCCTCAGTGGGAAGAGACAGAGATTAAATTCTTCCCAAGGCTCTGAAGTGGGATATAGCAATTGAAGGATGATAATTCAGTGAATGGCTATGCAATTCAACCAGTCAAAGGGCAATGCAGATACATTGTGGCAGCACTGTGTGATACTCTAGAATATCTCCCAAATAAACAGAGTTGTTTTTTTCAGTCTTTTACTGGTGATGCAGATATCCTGGTAGCTTTGATGGCTGTCAGATCTTATTCACAGAAAAATTAACTGTGCCAAAACTCACTACAGTAATGTAAGCTGCAATACTTTCAAATGTCTGCGCTGACAATCAATGGAAGAATTGTTCAATGAGAGGCATTTCCAACCTTTATATATTTTAATAAATTGTCAAGGCTGAAACCTTTTTTCCTTTTCTTAATGAAAGGAGTATTCCTACTGCTTTACAGTCATTTCAGTGAACATGTCTGATGTTCCTTGTGTATATTAAGAATATATTGAAACTCAAATGCTGATTTCATAGGTATCGTGAGGAGATATGTTTTTATGACCACATGATGTAAAATGTGAATAAGTTATTGTAAGCTTCAAAACACTCCTATTTCTTAATGACCAGCAGATCTGAATAAATGTATTATATTGATCAGCTCTTTATTATAATCCTGCCTACAGGAATTAAAACCCAAAGAGAATAGAGGAAAAATGTCATCCAAATAGATGTGAAGATAATAGTTCAGTCCTGAGTGCAGTAGATTAATATTTGTAAAATATTCTTCCTTATAATGCATAATTTCATTTGTTTTTAAGCCAATTACATTTCAATTTTTTAGACTATTTGGTGCAAGAAGCAAGCTGGATTGGACTTGGAATCCAATAAATATTGAGCTGTGTTGTTCTAATGTACTTTTTGGTTGTATTCTATCTACCCTACACACAGATGGTAGGTCAAGCTATATTGGCTCTACCAATATAGATACTGTGTTCAATAGACCTTCATGCAGTTGGGCAATAGAGATATTTTTAATCAAAACATACAATGATTCACTGGCATATGGAAATTTTGTGCATAATCAAAGGTAAACTAGTAAAAGAAAATGGAAATTTCAATCACAGTTCTGTAGTTCTGTTTGTCTATTAATGTATTTTGATTCCATCTTTTACAGGGTAATGACTTCGCCTTTTTGAACAACATATCTCAAAGATTAATGATTTTTCTCTTTCCTCTCTTGTCTATATAATGTTTTTTCCAAATGTACTGAGAAGTACAGATCAAAAAGAACTTGTATGAGATCTAAAATTCAGTATTTTGCAGAAAAACAACTACTTGGTTCCTAATGCTTAGATCTACCTCTGCTGTCATATTATCATTCAGTTGTAAAGATTTATTTTGCCTGGACCAGTTCCAAACTAGACCTTAATGCTGCAGTCTCAACAGATGCTGATATTTTCAAATAAAAATGATTAATTTGTATTTTTAGAGAGCATCTATCTCTAGATTTAATATCTAAGTTTATAAATTTGGAAGGAAGACTGGCTTGTGATGACAAGTTTCTAAAATACTGTACTGGATCTGACAATTTATTTGCAGAGTACAGTTCTTGGTCATTCAGGTCAGGTCAGAACTGTAAATACAATCTGCATTAATATGGTGAAAGAGCAGATCTGAAATGCTGTTAATCAGTCTGTGACTGAAGACAGTCATCACTACCCTTAAACTTGATGGAGGGGAGGGAAGGGTAGGAGAAAAAAGGGGGAAGGAACAACATGGAGTCTACTGCTGACATGTTGTCCATGTGACAGACACAGGAAAAAGTCTGATTTTTCCACAGGATTCCTGGAAAATTTGGACTTGGCCAGTGTAAAAGAATTAGCTTTCCTATGAAGGGCATTACTTGCTAGACTGACTTCAAAATTCGCACCAAACCCAAAAGAAATTACAAAAAAATATAGGTGTGGAAGAAAAAAAGATTTAATTTTAAAAAATTATCTACAAAACATGTTGAAGACTGCTGTATGTCAGTTTCACTTTTCAAGGGCTAGGATAATAAAGCTATTTTTATTCTCTTTCCTCTCCTCATCCACTGCCCAAAATATCCCATCCAGCAGAATGGATTAGCATTTTCTGCTCCATAGAACTTGATAAGAAAGCCTTTGGTCTGCAGAAGGTGCTGAGAACTTGCCTGGCCTCGCTTTACAGGAATCAGAAGTTTAGGACCAGAGGATTAGGCAGTAGAATCAATATATTTGTTCTATTTTTGCCATGCTACAAAGGAGTCTAGAGTCTTTTAAACCAAGGAGAAAATTTGCAATATATTTTTGGTACTGTCACTGTGTAGTTTGCTTTCTGTGGAAAGTAACATCAACCCTGCACTTTGCTTTCAGTCAGTCCCTAAAGGGACAATATCTTCATCTGCTCCATTCTATTTATGGCATGGCTGAGGGCAGCCTTTTAAACAACTTGCCAAATTGTTTCTAAAGGTCACAAAAGACCTGCTCAGCTTGTTGAAGTTTCATTTATGGGTTTCTAATTTTTTGAGATGTGGAAGGAAAATAAAAAAATTGATCCCACTGTATTATATCTTCAACAAAATAACTTTTTTTGGTAGGTTTTCAACATTTTTCCATTAAAAATATTTTAATAGTATCTTTTCATTCAAATGAGGCCTTCATTTTTAAATGGTGTGCACAGATCCATCATCATATGCATTGCTTTTATGAAGTTAACTTCTCAGGACATGCCACTTGTAATGATGCTTCCAGTGCAAATGCTGCCCCAATGGACTTTGGAACTTGAGATGGGCCTCTGCTTTGAATGCCTGTGGCATTCCAACTGTATGAAGTGTTTGGAGGCTGTTTTGGGACACAGTGTAATCAGTATGCCTGGAATACAGATAAATGCACATTGAGTTTGGAGAGCCTCATCTCCAGTCTGACTGTTCAAGATCAGGATGAAGCCATCTTGAACTTCAGATTTCAGATAAAAGTTTTATAAATTATGAGTAGATATCAGAAGTGCTGGTGCATTATGGTATCAACTTGTTTGACATTTGAAATATTTTTCCATCCAAACCATCATAGCCAGGGTGTTGATCATAAAGTATAAATATGAACCATTTTGAAATAGATGTATTGATATAAATTTACTTCTCAGCTAATATGAAGAACCACAGCTCATTTAATGCAAGAGAGAAAGAGTAATTGGTAGTTCTTTATGGCTCCCAAATGGCAGCTAATTTCAGCTGATGTAAAGCAGATAGTGGATATCTCACAGATGGGCAAAGGATATGAAAGTGTGCTTCCCCTTTTGAAGAGGGTAACCCTCACACTCACAGCTGGAGATAACTAACTTTTGGCATTGCTTTGCTTCAGTGAGTAAACCTTTGTAGGAATGCAACAGATCAAATCACACTGAAGAGCTTGACATTAGACACTTTGTAATACTACACTGAACATGTAATTATGAATAATAACTCTGCTGCTGTTTGAATCTTCCTCAGATAAACTGCATGTGCACACACTGTCATGGGATAATTACATATAACATTGTAAATGCCCAGCTGCTCGAGGGATATTCTTCCATTTTCTGGGTCTCCACCAAAAAACAAAGTTTACCTGTGGTACAGTCATGTTATGGAGCATTTGTATACAGCCAATGCCACTTTGGCCATCTTGTTCTGTGGAGAATATACTTCACTGGTTTGGTTTAATCCACTACTCTGTGGAGAAAAATGTACAGCCAGAAGAAAAAATAGCAATTGTCTTTGAATACAATTCTTACACATCCTTTGTATATTGTGCATTTCAATCTGGGTAAAACAATTGTCTTCATTTCTTCCTAAATATCAGATTGCAACAGTTTTTAATTTAAAGTGTAACTGCTTTTCCTCATCTTTTTAAATGTCCTTGTTCCACTCTTAGAGAGAGATTTTCTGTACTCAGCAGTAAATAGGCTGAGCTAGCAATCCTGTAGAAATATTAGCATTCTCGCTGGTTTCAAAGCATCAGTCATCTACAATTATGTGTTTGTAATAAACCACTATTGAAGGCTGAATTGGAAAAATAAAGTAGAAGATTATTTCACTGCTGACACAGGCCTAGCTGTATATCCAAACCTTAACACCTACTTTCTGTAAGTAGGGTATCACCACTTTAGTAAGAAAGGTATAGAGAAGTTTGGTGTTTTGAGCAAACACTTAGCAGCTTTCCATGGCTGATTTCTGCTTTTGTCATGCATTTCCAGGCACAAGATGTAAGAAATACTTCTGAATTCAAAAGTACCCTTATCAGAAGAGAGTGGTGTTCTATTCATCACACAGTTCTTGTGTAAGGGGAAAACTCATGCTACAGTTTTGTGGAGCTCCAAATGATTTGAGAAAACTATTCCCAGTATAGTGACTTTCTTGCACAGAACTGATGTTTATTTATTTACTTTTATGATTTTGTATATATTCAAAGATTGTGCAATTTTGAAATAGCTCCAAGCTATTTCTCCAATTTTTCAACCACAATCTCTACATTTAGGCGCTAGTGCTTAATTGAGCATCTTGTGGTGGTACTTCAGTGATTTAAATGATTGCACACAGATTGTCAGCATGCTGCAATTGCTTTGAAATTCACTTCCCATAAATGTTTTTGCAGCTAAATAGAGTTCCTGGTCTTGCATCTGTATTCAAAAGGCATCCAGTCTCCCTATAGCCTGTGAGATAGACCTCCAGCTGAATAGTCACAGAATTATTTAAACATAATTATATGGGTAATCCATTGTATGATAGAGCACAAAATAGGATCAGATCAAGAGCTGAATGTGCAGTTCCCCAGTGTCCTGAATGCCCTTACTAGCAGCAATTAGAAGCTCTGGCAGCAGCAAATTGCAAATGTGATTAACCTTAAATGGAAACAATTTTATTAAACTAAAGATCTGATTAGCGAATGAGCTGCACAATGCACATTTTCCAGCAAGGGTTACAATGCTACCACAGCCTACAATTTAATGCTCATATGACTTAATTTGTTTCTTTGCATAAATGCTGTGGTAAAGAATTTTTTTTTTAAACCTGAAATGTCCACCCTTGAAGTAATTCCTAGTGGATTTATTGTTGCTAGTCAGTAGGCTGTGCTGGAAATGACTTATGGAACATTAGGAAAAAAGGAAGATGGCAACTCATTCCCACTGATGGGCATCTCTTGTTTTCTGGGGTAGGTATAGCAACAAGTATTGCTGCCTCCCTTCCACTCTATAGTTATATTACAAAATGTCCACAGTTCATTTCTAGTATCTTTCCTCCCACATTGCACAGCAGAATTAAGGAACAGTCCCTGTTTGAAAGCTGTAAGAAGTTCTGAGATCATGTGCAATACTGTTCCATAAATTCCTTGCATGTTTGTTTTTAAGCTGTTTGTACATTCAGAACTACCCAGCCAAGGTGTGACAAACAGAGAGAGACAGAATATCTTAGCCAATGTCTAGTGCAGTCTATGCTTATCTTGGTTCAGTTTGCATATAAGCCTTCTCCAGAGAATGTGATACACATTCAACCCATGACACACCTGGAATCAAGCTCTTGTGTAGGAGTACCCACAGATCTAAACCCACCATGCTCAGTTTCATGGAAGCAGAGAATGTAGGCACAGTTCATGGACAAGGGAAAACCATGTACAAAAACCAGTAAGACGAGATCGCCTTCATTTGTAATCTCTAGGGATGTTATTCCTCAACTCTTCTTTCTAGAGCCATATTCTATACGGTTGAAAAAAGAGCTCTACAAAGAAAAGATTTTACCATAGATTGATACATCCTAACTTTTCTTACAGGTTTTGGCTAGTTTTCTTTGGAGTTTAGGTAGCACAACATACCTGTCTTTATGAATGTGTGTGTGGGGGGTGGAAGCAAAGTCCTGTTTACCATTTCATGTAGGAAGATAAATGTTTCTGCAATCCATCAGCAAAATAAAATGTATGCGCCTTTTGATACTTCAAGGCTTGTTAGCACACTGCAGTGATGTAGACTTTGACATACACTGAGCTTTTCTTATAGGGAATCCATATTTTGTTTTGTGTTTGGGTGACAGTAGTTCATTCCTTCCAGACGAATGAATGGAGCATTGTGTGTGTGGTGTGGGGATGTCCAATCCCCACTTGTGAGACTTCTGGCATTGTAACAGCCTCTTTTGTGAAGGGAACAATGTTCCTCTTCCACTGCCTTCCCAATTCCCCGGCCAGTGCAGCAGTCCATGCAGTTCTTCTGCCACTGCTGCCATGTGTCTGTTGATTCTCCACTCCCCAGCATTTTCTATGGGAAAGGAATCTCGTTTCTCATTCAGAAAGCTGGGAATGCAGCTCGTTAGAATCTTGGCAGCATGAGTGAAGCTTGTCATTTACCATCAGATCTCATTATGGCTCGACAGAAGATATAAATTGTCAGATAGGGAGAAAAAACAGTACATTATGGATTTAGTAATCTCTTTTCTCCCCCTCTATTTTAATATGCTTTTTGGATATGAAGTAGAAGAGTTTAAACCTCTCACTGTTTTTGAAAGTGATCTCACTTCTTTTAGATCTCCAACATTACTGTGCTGCCCTCTTTCTGCCAAAGAATCCAAAGGTGCTTAAGGAAATTAAGTGCTACAGATATGATGCAAGAGTTGCTGAATGGCAACTCCCTTAACAGGAGAAATTAGTTATATTTATACATTTTCTTTCAATTCCCGAAGTGTCTCCAGGCATTTTGGACATCACATAAAGAATGTCACACTTTCTCCCAATTCTGGGATGAAATTCTTTGAGCCTTAAGTAATGTGCACATTTCTCCTATCAAAATCCTGTACACATTCTGGAAAAAGGCACAATTTGCTCACTTCCCAATTTATAATCCTGCCTAGTATGTTACTGTTGAATTCCTTTGATCTTGAATTATTCCATGTTACAGTTTTAGGCCTGTTTTACACCTCTGTGTGATGTCATCCCTACCCACTTACTCCCACTCCTTTAGTCAGACCTGCTGCTGTACTTCCATTTTGCCATCTTTTCTAAAAGGGCAAATTCTCTGTATATGTAACTAAAATATACTGAAGTTACAGTGGGGAAAATGCTCTTTTGGTTTCTGTGTAGTACTTTTTCTTGATGGAAACTGTGAAGATTGCAGCTGGGTAAATTATTGTTAGTGGCAGAGGATTCTTATGGTACAAACATACATTCCCTCCCTCAATCCATGCAGATCTCTGGGATAATCTGGCCCTCACTTCCCAACAATTCCTGCCTGTGGTGGGGAACAGGCAGCTGCTGCCCCGCTTGAGCCCTGCAAGGGTAACAACACAAGGGAGGGAAATAGAAGTAGGTCTTTTTGGGATTACTTTAGTCTTGAAAGCCTTGCTGATGGAAATCTGCAGTAATACTGTCAGCACTATCAGAGTGTCATTTACATTGATGCAATCAGGCACAATCTTTCTCTTCATCCCCAGAATGAAGGAATGAGGAGAGAAAAGAATCCTGACACAATCTGCTCTGACCATTACAAAGGCACTGGCACAAGAGAAGAGGTACTCATTACCCATTTTAGCCTCTGTTGTAGCCAGTTCACTGACTTTGAAATTAATAAGAAGAAACAAAATCAGAATCAAATAAAAACCAAAAACATGGCGAAAACTAGCAAGATGAGGTTGTGTTATTGAGAGAGAGAGAGAAGCAGAGAGAGAGAGGAGCTTTACTCCCACTATTCAAGCTGCAGATACCTCTATGTCATCTATATATAGATTTTAATTTCCTGTTAACTGTGTCCATTTCTGTGATGCCTTCTCCTATTTCAACAAGTAGTTTTCACTTTTTTGAAGGGTTTAAATATTATTTAAAATATTGCTAAGCAATTATGTCCTAGATACAAACTACCCACTTCTCTCCTTACATGTACTGCAAAGCTCAGTATGTTGTGGTGGTGCTGGCTGCAGGGCATTATCTAGGCACATTTGATGGGGAATTACATGCCCTAGAAAGAAAATTAATAAAGATATCTGCTTTCAAGTCCAAAATTTTCTACCTAGTTCTTTCTATGATTAAAAAGCACGTACTCTAATATATACAATCCTAACACTTAAAATTACATAGTCCATTTTTTTGTCATGTCCAGGACTTCAGTAACTCATGGGAGAGTAGTGGGAACGTTTGTATTATCTCTTCTAGATGAACTGGACCAGAGTAAATAGGCTGTATAGAGCTCTGAAAAAGCAGCTTGTTTCAAAGGGATCCTTTCAGCTGCAAGCCATTATGTCATCCCCTCTGAAGAGCTGCCCAGGCCTGCAGCTCTGGGAGAGTTCAGGATGCTTGTCCTAGGGCTGGCTGGACAAACGCCAGGATTTGGCTATAGCTTGGGATGCTGGGTGAGTGGCATATTCACACTGGAGCTGGAGGTGAGAAGCAGAGTTGTTAGTGATGGTGGCTATGAAAAAAAGTATCTATATTGCATCCTTTAAGAATCTAAGATGTTTTTATGCAGCCATTCTTTGTGGCAGTACAACCAAAGTCTCATAGAATGCTGTGTTCTCATTACTCCGAGTATGTTTTCTGCAGTCATATGTTAGAGGGCTCACCACTGGAGTGTAAAGCTCACTTCTCTTAAGATCTGTGATGAAATGTTACTTTCATTACTTTTGATACCTGGGCTTCATCCACTTTGTTCACTGTGGCATGGCTTTGGTAAACCTTCATCTGTGTGTGATACGCAAATTCTTTCCTAAATTGCAAAATCTGCAGAAGAAAACTTAAGTATTTTTGACCCCTACATTTCTTAACTCTTCCTTGTATCTCTTTGGGTAAACTTGCTTTTTTTTCATGAACATCTCTTTTCATCTGCATTTTAACTGGTGATTTCTCTTTTATCTACAACTGTTACTTGGTATATCCATAACAATTTTAAGGTTCAAAACATTGGCAATTTTTTTTTCTTTTGGACAGAAAGTTTCATTTATGAAAATGTGTATTTTTAGTATCTTTACAATGAAGTTTCTCCAAATTGCTGTGTCTGTGGGTGTGGTGTCCAGATTACCTACAGATTTCTAAAGGGAAAAAAGGAGGGAGATTTTTGTATGTGGTTTCAGAGGAATCTAAGTAAAAGCTTAATAAATTGAGACTGAATGCCCTTGGTAAACAACTGCACACTACCATGCTTAAACCCACTAGTGACTATGTTACATCCCCCTTCAAACTATATTTTATCTGCTGGAGGTTAATCACTGAATTAATGTTTAATTATATGCTAATCAAGAGAAAGTCCTTTGGAGACAGCCCACTGCCTGTTTTTCTAAAATTTATGGTATATGTTCCCAAAAACAAGTATGTAAAATTTAAAACAAATGGTTACAAAGGTGATGTTGTTGCTGTTACATTGAAAGTACAGTTCTAATATGAAACAGCTTCAACTGTTGGTCTGACTTAAAATCTAATTTGGACTCAATTTTTTGTTTAAAATAAAAAAGACTGTAATTTAAATTTAATTTCTAAAAGTTAGTGGACAAATAAAGTATTGTCACTCTCATCTGATTAAAGAAACATTAAGGTTCATTGTGCTGGTAGTTGTGTCTGCCCTGCAGGTGGGCAGAACCATTCCTGGCTTTAGGGCAGGTGTTCTTAATTTCTCATGCAGGGATACTGGAAAGGTGGCCGATTACCAAGCTCTTCCACCCAGGTGTAACTGAATTGGTGCCACAGAGGTGGCAGCTCCTTATAATAGATTTGTGAGGCACCTCTGGAGTGCTGAAAGCTACCAAGGAAGTGGCAAAGCAGATGGGTCAGATATACAAATGAGGGTAACATAAGCTGCTCAAAGAACTTGCTAAACTCTAGTGTTGCAAGTATTTGAAGATACTAAAATAGCTGGTTCTAATGACAATTAATGAGGTCCTGCACAACGTGATAATCATAAGGAACTGTGTTTGCTGACCAGTGCTGGACAGTTATTTATGAACTGGACTGAAGTGAGCCGTAAGTTTGCAGAGAAGCAGTTTATTTTTAGTTACTTTGGATTCTGTTGTGATTGTGTCACAGATTGCATGGTATTGCTGCAGGGCAAATTCAGGAGGAGCTGTGCATACAATCAAGACTCGCAGAATCTAAGCACCCAGCAGATCAGCCAGCTCTCACAAGCCCACATGAGGCTTTCTGGTTCACTTATCTTTATTACTATTCTTTGCAAGCATATTCAATTTTTTACTGATTGCTTTGCTTATCACAAAGGATCGGTCTGAAAAAGACAAAGGTTCCATTTCAAATGAGGAGTGTTCTAAACATTTGGCATCCAGTGTAACAAGCCACTCAAGGCTGCATGCAAATTTGGAGAAGTGTTTTCTTAGTGTGTAGCAATGGCTGATGAGATTGCATTTCACCATGATTAGTCATCTGTGTGGTAAATGGCTGCGACTGCTCACACTGCTGTTACTGTTTAAGCTCTGTAGCTATGACACTTGTCCCCAGATTATAAATTTCCTGGCTTGCTGCTTCCTACAAACCAGTATCAAGTGACAAGATATGACGTATAATGTCTGAGTTTCTGAAACAGGAACTGACCCCTTCCAAGCTGAGACTTGAGAGGTTCACTGAAGTGTCTTCAATGAAGGCAGTCCTGCCAGAGGTGGGAACTGAAATGCTAAACATTATGTCAAAGCTATCCTTAAATTGTGTAACCTAATTAAAAAACCCCCTAGAGATTATAAACCAATACAGAATTCACTATCAATAACTCATAAAGTGAGAGGAGCATAAGAATGGAATCTAGCTTTGCACGTAATGTGTGAGTGATACTAGAAACAGACTTTAAGAGAAGTGGATATTTGGGGCCTGAAGGAAAGCCTTATTGGGTAACTTTGGTATGAATTTTTAGTAATGTGGTCTCAATCTTTATACATATTTCTATATTTCTTGCCTATATCCCAGCTAGATCACAATAATTCTGGTGTCCAGGTCACAGCTCTGTGAATATTCTATCAGAATTATGCACAAGAGAATACTGTATCATTCCTCACTCACTTTAGATCCACAGAGTTTGATCAAAACACTTCATTAAAACACATCTGGCTGCTGCCTCAAGCATAATAGCAGGAAGCTTCACTGTAAGATTTAGATCAGTGATTTCAGTGGCCAGATGCAAGAGCTGGCAAGGCTGATTTATGTCAAGATTATACCACAACTTGGCCAAACAGCAGGTCAGGCATTATTCTGGAGGAAGGGTAAGAAGAATGGATTTTTGTATCCCTTCATTCAGCAATGACATCTGAGCAGTGGAAAACATGCTTCAGTTCTGCCTACCGGAAAAATAATCAGGCAGCTTTATTTTTAAAATCATATCCTTCCTGTACCCTGTCAAGGGAATAGGAAGATGAATTTGAAGAGTAAATGTTGGTTTAGGGAATCATAATTTTTCTTCTCTGTTTTGTCATGGTGTTAATAGATAATCCATCAAATAATGGATTATTATTCAGATTATTTGGCTTAATGTATCTACCTTGCTTTGTCTTTAAATCTATCTTTGTATGTTGATTATTGGTCTGAAACTGCATTCTGGCACAACTCCATAAATATCTAATATTGCTGACATGATCAAAAGTCGTTGAAATTCTTATCTAGCTTCAACAAATCAGTATATGCAAAATGACATACACACATAAAGGAAAGATATATTTGTATGTGTGCAAGTTCTGTGATTTCCAGGTAGGAGAAAATTAAGGTGAGATTAAGGTTTACTTATTTTACACATTGAGAGCATATTACAGTATGTAAAATGTTGCTAACAGGCTTTTAAATGTACATCAAATTTAAACTTCATTTAGCTTCTTTTACAGAAGCCTACTGCTGTAAAAGCAAAAGCTAATAAATCCAGTATGCAATTATTTTTGGGGCTAAACTGACATCTGCTGGTGTTCTGTAATAGCGTGTGTGCAATCAATGTGATGACAAAACATTTGCTGTATTTATTCTGTGTACATTTCCTTGGTGCTGACCCAGTAGAGCAGAGAGAAGCCGCAGTGAGTAGAGCGGGCGGGGCTGCAGAGCACACCGTGCCACGGGACTGGGGACGCAGCAGAGTTCTCCTGGGTTACATCCTGCTGCATTCGTATGTCAAGCTTCTGAAACTGCCACGGGGCCCTTTTTTCTTATGATTTTTTAAAAACAAATTATGTTTATAATCTTCAGGTAGACAGCTCAGGGGGAAGGGGGGGAGATAAAAAGCTGTCTCAGTTTCTAGCCACATTTCCTCATGCATGCCTTGAGCTGGCACTGGCCATGTCCCCACCCAGTCACCTGGCCTGCTGCAGGAAGAGAACTTCTGTGGGTGCCAACGTGCAGGCGGCAGCTTTGGGGAAGCTGTGTGGGTTTGCTGGGGCCTAACCCAGGTAGGCTGTTGGGCTGCAGCTCTGTTCCATTGGAGTATGAAATTTGGCACAAAATAACCCCACTTGTGTTGGAGATCAGAGGGGCTGGATGCGGCTGGCCCTAATTTCTGGTTATTATCTATTTGGCACTGTAGTCTGGTTGTCTTTAATAAGAACATCCACAATCACAGATTCACAAATAGTGCTACTTATTGAAGCAACATGAATACAGATTTGGAATTGCTGTTGATAAATGCTGTTACTGCATTAGCACCAGCCAATGGTTAATTAAGACAAGTTAGCTTCAAGCTAAATTAAAAATTCAGTTGTTCATTACACTTCACAGTTAATTAAGCTTAGTTTCACCCAGGTATGGTCTGACACAGAGAAATAAAACTTTACTAAAAAGGCATCTCTCCTTTAGGGAGGAGAGAGGAGCAAAACCATCCACTTGTCTATGAAATGGGGTCATATGCTCATCTTCTACATTTGGAGGATTCCAAATATCAATTTTATATTTGCAGATAAATGGAGGTGAGACTGTAGTCAAATATAATTGGTTACCTGTTGCTTCCATCTTAGAGAGTGGGGAGGAAGACACTTTCTCAGTTGCATATTGGTGTATGTTTAATATGTAAATGAGGGATAATGGGGGTTTCAGTTACCTTTAGTCAGGCTGAGGTAGGATTTGTTGAATCAAAGGCAGAACAGAACCATGATACTTCAGTATCTCTGCCTCCTCCACTCAGCTGAGCCAGCAGTAAAGGCCATCTGACCTTTGCTAGATCATCTTAACTCCCATCAATATTTTACAACTGCACACCATCATCACAGATTCATAGAACAGTGTGGGTTGGAAGGGACCTTTAAATATCATTTACTCCAAGGGCCCTGCAATGAGCAGAGACAGCTTTCAGTACACCAGGTTACTCAGATCCCTGTCCAACCTGGCCTTGAATGTTTCCAGGGGCATCCACCACCTCTCTGGACAAACTGTGACAATGGTTTACCACCCACATTGTAAAAGCCTCCTTTTTTATATCTAATCTGATCTAAATTGATCCCTCCTTCAGTTTAAAACCATTACATCCTCTCCTGTTGCAACAGGCCCTGCTAAAGTCTGTCTCCATTTTTCTTATAGGCCCCCTTCAAGTACTGAAAGGAATAGTAAGGTCACCCTGGAGCCTTCTCTTCTCCAGGCTGAACAACCCCAGCTCACGTAGCCTGTCTCCATAGCAGAGGTGCTGCAGCTCTCAGCACACCTTTATGGCCATGTCTGGACTTGCTTCAGCAGATCCACACCCTTGTTACGTTGGGGGACACAGACCTGGATGCAGCCTTGCAGTTCCATGAGGGTGGAACAGAAAGACAGAATCCCCTTTCTCAGCCTGCTGGCCACACATCTCGCTAGACCAGATTATAATTCTTCTAATAAGGTGTGTGGAGAAGGGGGCTGAGGCCCTGTCTCCATACCAAAGTGTAAGCACACTCTACTTCACTGAGACACTGGGCTGTGAGCTCTACACTTTACCCCAGACACTGTGCAGTGCTTAAGCCTCACTCAAGCCCAATGTAAGATAGGCAAGCGTCTCAATCCATGTCCTTGTTCAACCAGCCTCATCAATTCTCCATAGCAAACCTGCCAATTTTCCACAAGCTTGTCACTGAGAATCAGGAATAAAACTCCGTAACATCAATGTAGTATTGAGAAGCAGGGCATCACTTTTTATGGTGCCTGGTGGACAGGATAACTCTGCCTAAGGTGCATACTTGACTTAAGGTGATACAAGTATTTATTAGCAAGGATATACATATTCCTCAAAAAAGTGTTACAGTTTGTTACTTTAGATGGCCACAGAGCCCATTGATTGGATTGGGCTGATTTGTTCCACTGACCACTACACAGTGTTCCATTAATTGTGACTTCTGTGTAATTTTCCACAGGCTCACAGGTGCTATGGTGACCTGGCCAGCCACAGACTGGCTAAAGCTGATGCTTCTTTCGCCCAGTGCCATCCAGCAAAAGGACTGGAAAGGCAGAATTAGCAAATGGTGAGCTAGGTGGGAAGGAGGATGGATAGTGAGAGGAAATACACTCATTTACCAGTCAATGGATGCCAACTGCCTGTTTGGACATTTGGTAGAAACAGCAGTAGGGCAAAAAGGAGAAAGGTCACTGGGGTCCCCAAGGAAGAGCACGAGCCAGCCTAGACTAGATGCAAAACACAACACGTGAGAGAGCATGGCAGCTGGAGTAAGAAAGCTTTCAGTTGAAGGTCATGCCTTATTTCACCCTGGGAGTTGTTTTCAATCATGTCTTCTCTCTCCTGTGGCTCCTAAGCTGCTCACAGCCACCTGGGGAAGGGGATTTATTTAGTAAGAGAACAATTATTCCAATTTTAGTTAATCCAGGGCACCAAAGCCCAAATTACTCATGTTCTGCTCCCGAGAAAAATAATATATAATGTGCTTTCTTGATAATGGTGTAAATTTATTCACCTCTAAACCTAGTTCTAATCTCAGTGCTGATAAATCACATTTCACACTCCTTTCCCTGTTCCCCTCAAATCGAGGGACTGGAGTATTCATGCCCTCAATACTCTCAAGATCTGATTACATCCCCAAGCACCCATACTTGCAGGTAATTCTTATATTACTGTGACTGCAGAGCTTCATGTTGGGTTTTATCATCACTTGGGGTAAGAGCTCCTTTCATCCTATAAAACCTGACTCCTTGCTCCAGGATGGGTTTGAATTGAAGCTTCATGCACGTTCCTTAGGGCAAGGTTCAAGAAAAGATTTAACTACAAAAATTGGACTTTAACGGATTTTAGGTACTTTCAGCCAAAAGGCTTTATGAACTGTCCCTGCTGGTAACCCGCAGGGGTTATCAAGTCCCCTCAGTCTAAGGTAGATTCACACATACCAGCGTGTGAAGCAGTCCCTCTTGAAGCCCGTTTAGGGACCTGGCCATAATTTACTTTTGTGTTATCTTGGAGCAGGATAGAGGAAGGAGTGACATATCCTTGCCTATTCCAAAGACTGAATCCGATTCAATTGCTTGTAAAGGCACTATCTAAAATCACTGAATCTTGAACTTGAAAGTTTTGTTGATCATTTTATGTGTTCTTGAATATTGTCTGAAATACCTCATCTGGTAATGTAAGGGGTATTGTAGAATTAGGAAAGTGGTTTTCCTGTAGTGTTACAGAACATGGTGCTTGGCTGTGCTGCTGACGGGAAAGTTGAACATTACTGGTTCAATCTGAATGAGCTCTTGGCGAAAGCCGCGGAGTTCCCTATCGCCGGGACTGCGAAATGCGTCAGAAGTTCCTGTACTTCCACAGGCTTTTCCCGCTTCCCTTGCCGTCCCGCCCAGACGCGCCGCTGCCGGGAACCAGTGGAGCCGAGGGAACGGCCGAGGCGCTTCCCAGGGCAGGGCCCGTCCGGGGCCAGCGGAGCGCCCTGCCGAGCAACCCCCGCGGCGCCTGCTCGCGGCTCTAAGGGGGAAGGGGAGGAGGAAACGCGGGGTGGGGACGGGACGGGACAAGCCCTGCTGACGGTGGCTGCACCCGGGCGAGCGGAGAGGAACGGAGAGGCGAGGAGGGCCGGCGGGCACGGCTTGGCTCGGCACGGTAAGGGCTGTGCCGCGCCGGCCGAAGCCTGGCGGGCAGGGCAGAGCGGGGCGGACGGGCGGCTCTGCTCCTCCGCCGGGGCTGCTCCCGGGCCCGAGCGCTGCCCTCCTCGGGCCGCTCCTAGGGCTCTGGCCCGGCTGCAGGGCGGGGGAGCAGCCTCGGCTCGGGGGCCGATCCCACTTCGCAGGAGGCAGGTTGAGGCTTCGTGGGCCAGGAATCCCGAGTGGCGCCGTCGCAGTCTCGGTCCCGGCACGGTCCGGGAGAGGTCGTGGGCGACGGCTCCTGCCCTCGGCGATGCGGGCTGGGGGCCGAGCGAGGCCGGAGTTTCGCTTCCCCAAGTGTGGCAGGCGGAAGGTGGCCCTTTCCTTAGGGAATGCGCTCGGGAGCCGTGCGGCAGCAGCTCCTCTCGGACCGGCCCGGCCCGGCCCTGCCCTGCCCCGCGGAGGGGGTTACTGACTGGAAGCCACTCAGGATTATTTCGAAACTATTGATTTCTTGGTAAAAGTAACACACTAACCTCTAAAATCTCTCCTGCCAGGCAGAACACAACGTGTGGTACTATTTCTACATCGTCAGTATAGAATTCAATGCCATTGGTTTTTACTGAAATGATAATATGTCAAAGTCTTTTTTGTTGTGATTACTGGATTTTATTCTCTCACAAATGCCTGAGAAATTTAAACAACTTTGAGATAATATTTCTCAGCAGGTTGGTAAACTAGGAAGTTGTAGTCCAGAGTTCAGATGAAGTTGGTGATCTAAGAAGGTGCTGTGTTAGGGCTTACTGTGCACTGCAGAAATCTGAGTGCTCTGATCAAATATCCCAGCTCTGCTGGATTGTTAAAAAAAATTAGCCTTCGACCTGTGTTTCATTCCAGGTGATGCTGATCTGTAGCTGTTTTAGACTCTGCTGTGCAGGGAGCCATCTAAACCACCCGTGGTGTAGGAAGATAACTTGGGGTTTCTGATGAAGAGGACTGCTTAGGAATTGTTTAATTTAAGGATTAAATTGTTAGCACCAACCAACAGATGCCCAGCCAGTCCCTGAAGAGTATTTCCCTCCCAACAACCTTCTTCCTGGTTTTATTGCTGAGCGTGATGCTTTATGGTCTGGAATACCCATTTGGTCAGCTGGGGTCAGCTGTTCTGGCAGTGTCCCCTCCTGGCTTCTTGTGCACCCCCAGCCAAGACCAGCACACCGACTGGGAGCAGTACACCGTGATTCAGCTCTGTAGTTTAGTCACAAGGAGAAAACTTCCCTTTTCTAAAGAAAACAAAAGATCAGTGTATTTTAAAAGTATAGCTGTGAAATACTTGATACTACAAAAACTTCCTGAGTTTCAACATCTTTGACTACTGTCTTGTTCCTTCTTCATTCTGCCAAAGCTGTGGTGTGAGTGTGAGAATGGTGGGAAGGAGCAATGTTTGTCCCAGGCTTACAACAATTACTGCTCCTGCACCTGTAGCCATGTCTGTTCTTCTGTACCAGCTCCCGTGTTTGTCCTGGCCACGGGGCTACTGTAAAACCCACACTTGGTTGAGTACACAATCCCTTTGTAATACACCTTTCCATATTTCTGCTTAATATGCTGGGAAGACTGTGGGACTCCTGAAATGTATAGACATTGGTGTTTGCTGGTGTATCTCCATTCCTCCAGTGCAGCTGATTAGTCGTGTGTAACCTGGAAGAGTGAGCAAACTTGTGACAATTTCTTTATGGAAGTTTTTATATGCTTCACAGAAATCCTGATGAAAGCTGTGTTGTGTGAGGAAAATAATCAGCAGTGTTCCAGGGACTTTTCCATACTCTGGGAGAGCAGAAAGGCGTGTGTCATTGTTGTGTGCTGGGTCTCACCTGAGCTTTGTGTGGATGGAGTGACAGAGTGACATCAGCCCTAAAAAGATACTTACACCTGAAATTCTTTCTCTTTGCATGTTGTCTTTTGTACCTGCAAATTGCATCAGTGCAATTTCCCTTCTTTTATTCATAGTAGGGCTATGGGTAATTTGAGCTCCTATATAACTTTCATAGCATCATAGAATTAATTAATATTCCAAATACAGGTTGCCTTTCCCAGATAGTACTGAGTGAAAAGACTTACATTTGTAGAGAGGGATCGTATGTGCAATGACAGAATGGAGTGTGGCTCTTGGAGAGCTGTCTGATTGTCCTTAGGAGGAAGAGGAAAAGGGAGATGCTTGGTCAGCATTGATGTCATGAGACCTTGTTCCACAAAGAAAATGGTGGGCAGACTATAGGAAGTGGGTAGGTGGGGAGGAGGAGAGGAAGTCTGCATTGAAACCACGATCTTGACAGTGGTCTGCATTCCTATCCTCTGCAACAAAATAACAATTGGTGGAGGAAAAGTTGCTCTAGAAACTCATTAAAACCTTGCTCAGAATCAAAAATGGCAACCATAGACATATTTGAGAGTTGTAAAAGGTTTGAATTGAGTTGGACATGCTTAATTGTTTGGGTTTCTTTTTCCTTCAATACAAATAATTCTTATTTCAAATTACAGCAGAGATAAATAGTATTTTTTAAATATTTAAGCTTCACCACAAACCAGGCTCATGTTGGTTAGCAACTACCATGTGGTCTATCTTACTGTTCAGTTTTTCAGGTGAACAAGAGGGATTAGAAATAGTGTTCTTGGAGAATTACAAGACTGCCAGATAGTTTAGTATCCTAATGAAGATGGCCCATGTCCCAGCTTTAATATTTTTAATTTATAAAGGAAGAATTGGTGTTGGGACAAAGTGTAAAAAATTTCCAGTGAAAAAGGAAGTAGGAAGTAACAAGAGTAAAATAAGATTAACATTTAATACTATCAGAAACAAATACCAGCCAATTAATTTTATGCTGGTAAAAATCCCTTTTAATCTAATTATCTTCTTGCTGCTTAATTGAGCCTAATTATTTGTCACTTGCCCTTAATAAATAATGCCTTTTGTTATTATTTTCTCTCTTTTATGTTTTAGATACAATGTCTGCTCCAAGTGGCAACCCTGTCCCATCTGCACCACCTTCTTATGAGGAAGCCGTGGGAATCAATATGAACTATCCTTACCCCTATCCCGTCCCTGACCCTGGACAGAAGCCAGATGGGAAGGGAATGAACCCTCCCCCACACATGGGACAGCCTCCACCAGCAAATAACCCCAGTAAGCCTCCAAAACTCTTCTGTACCTCATGTTAAGATGGTGTCAAGTGGCTGTGTAATAGATGCTGTCAGAAGATGAAAAAATCGTGGTTCATAGGTGGTCACCACCTGCCAAAAAATACTTTTGAAGATAATAAGGTGAATCAATTCTTGTGAATCCCTCAGTGTGCACTGGTGTCAATAACATAATTTGGCTTTCTTCAGTTTTTAGTGCAGCTTTGTTTTTAAGACGGTGTATTTCTGCACTAGGAAATGCCATGGTGATTTCTCTCTGTCATCATTTATTTCATTGCTCTGAGCCCTGAATATTTCTGTTATGCCTGGTTTAGAGGAAGTTGATTACTACTCTTTTTTCCTCATGTACTCATGGAGTAAACAGCCATTTCTCTGCTCAGTTACTGTTCAGACGGTGTATGTGCAGCAGCCAGTACTGTTTTATGACCGCCCAGTTCAGATGTGCTGCCCCTCCTGTAACCAGGTGATAGTGACACGTCTCTCATACGACTCAGGAGCTTTGACCTGGCTGTCATGTGGTGGCCTCTGCCTGCTGGGGTAGGTCAACTCTGATTTGCACTTTTACCTTGGTTTTTGTTAGCTCTAACATGTAACAGAGCTCTCAGCTTTGCTTTCTCTGTGTGGGAACTGAGCTTTCATGGTTCAGTTAGCCTACATCTGCATCTGCCTACCACAGGACCTTAAAGCAGTCCTGGAACATTACAGTAATTGACTGCATAGCCTATGTTCTTCCTAAAGCTTATGGCACCGGTTTTACTGGTGGCTTTTGGACAAAACACATTTTTCCTTACATGTATAAAAAGTGTTAAAGCAGTGCTTTTCTCTTTTTTTGCCTTTGCAGGTGTATAGCAGGCTGCTGCTTAATTCCCTTCTGCATTGATGCCCTAAAGGATGTGGATCACACCTGTCCGAAATGCAGTGCTCTTGTTGGTTCTTACAAACGTTTATAGGCAGTGTTTAAACATTGATTGATGAAGCTGGTTAGCACCTCTCCAAGCCCTCTCTGAAGCTTCATGGAGCCTTCCTGTTTTTTCTGTGCATCCTATCACTGGAAGCCAATAAAAAGTAGTGTTTATTGCTAGATGGTTTGAATACACATTTGCTTGAGCGGAGTTTCACTTAGGTCTGTAAAAAGCATACCTAATCTATATGGGCCACTCAGTCCAGCACCAGTGGAGAGCAATGGAGTGTTCCCCTTTTTGCTTTGTAGTAAACAGGTTGGTGATGTCCTTCAGATAATCTTGTCTCTGTTGTGTTGCACATTGTGCGTGCATTGAGACGATAAAGTTTCAGCACAGAACAAGAGGAGGACGTGTGTGGAGAACTGTGTAGGCTCATGCTTTGGCAGCAGCACTGTTTACAAACTGCCTGGGAGTTGCCTCAGAGACAGGTGCTCCTCTTTGGAAAAAGAAATTGTTTGTTGTCAGCTTTTCATGAGCAGTAGAATTCATTTGAAACTTTAGTAGTTGGAAGAGAACCAAACCTAAAGTCTTCTTCCTCCTTGGAGGTAGCTTTTCCAAATGGACAACTCAGGTTATTGTGCAAAAATAGTGATTGAATCCAGTATCTGAATTTTCTTGCCAGTTTCAGGTCTAGTCATATCTCTAATCTGAAGTAAAGATGTTCATATGGAAGATATTTGTTCAGTGTTTTTTGTTTGGCTGGAGGCTTTCTTACTGCTGATTGCAAGTCTGTGAAATGTTTTCTTTACCCCAGTGGAAATGCCCAGAGAGCCTTGATTAGAACATTGGAAGACTTCCTTGTACATTTACATAAGTCAGCTGATCGATCATAAACAAACCTCAGCCTTATCTTAAGGCTTGAATTCCACCTGAAACACATAAATAAAACATCTGGGCTTTTAATTGTTTATCTGCTTGTTAATTACTGGGTTTTCTGAAGAAGATGATAAAATTTTGTTAAGGAGTTTCTCTGATTTTTGTAAATTAAATGGAAGATGGGTTCTGCTTTTAGAAATTTAGGCTGGATATGTTTATTTAAGATGATAATCACAAAAAATTAGGGAATGAGACTCTTAAAATTTGGGTAATTTCTGTGTCATAAGCAACTTGATCAGACAACATCTTGATGCATATCACAGAATCAGAATCACAGAATCAAACTGGAAAAGACGTTTGAGATCATCATGTCCAACCTGTGTTCTAATGCCACCTTATCAACCAGACCATGGTGGTGAGTCCATCCCCATGCAATCTTTTCTTAAATACCTCCAGGGACGGTGACCCCACCATCTCCCTCGGCAGCCCATTCCAATGTCTCATCATCTTTTCTGTAAGTCTTCTTTCTAATGTCCAACCTAACTGATACCTGTCCAGAAAAGGCAGACAGGTGTTTAAACAAGGCTGTGTTGGTAACACTGTATTAGTACGTGTAAAAGTAAAAAGCTAAAACAAATACAAATAAAAAATACTGCATTTACTGTTCTTGCCAAATGTGCCTTCTGTAAATATTTGGTATAAGTTGGTTTTTCAAAAGTCTTTCACCACTTTTATGTTTGAAATCCAGGAATTTTGTAGATCACATATAATCTCTAGGCTTTGTCTTAATCAGGTTTTGTAAACGGCTGCTGCTTCTGAGTCAGTCTGCAAGTGATTTTAGATCTTCCTTGTGCATTTGGAAAAGGTTTCTGGTCTCCTCATACAGTAAGAATGTACATCAGCAGCTACTAACTGGCAAGAGGATGATGGAGATAAAAAGCTGGTTTTGTAGTTTTGAAAGTTTTGTAGCTTTCCATGTTGATGATGTGGTACCAACAAGTGTTTTTGTCTGCTGGTGCACCACCACACTCCTTTCCATGTTCTTGAAGGGCTTGGGTGATGCTGCATTGAATTTTCTGTTCTGGTGACACAAGCTTCCCTGTGTCTTACTGGGAAACAGAATTCCCCACTGGGTGTCACACAAAATGTGCTTCTTGTCAGTTTATTGTCAGAGCAGGACAGAAAGAAGCAATGAAGCTAGCAGTTTCTAAACTTGGGATTTGCTTGCATGGTGGGGAGGATTTTTGATTCTTTTAGTGCCGTGTCAGTCTGGTCTGGATAATCCTGCCATATATTCATTCAGGAAGTCTTCCAGTTGTTATTTCTTTAGCTCCCCTTTTCTCTCTGAAGTGATGGTTTGAAAATCTGAGGTGGTGGCACCAGAATGCAAAATACCAAAAAAAGTGTTTTGATTTATGTGCACAGTCCATTAATTCTCTCTAAGTTCCTTGTATGGATTGACAATAGGACACAAAATGCTGGCAGCTCTTCCTTCTAATTCAGCATTCTGCAAAGTTTTCTGCTGCCCTTTCCATAGTTGATTTTCCTTAAACACAAAGCCTGTATTTGTTCTCTTGTGTATGGAATGATCTACAGACTGTGCCAAAGTAACCTGCTTTGTTAAACCTACCTTGGACAAACAAATGTAGGATGTAACTTGCTTTGTGTGAAAGCACTTTGTATTTGATTATATTGAAATTACTGTTTGTTTTTAAAACTGATTCTATTTAAAATAAAAACTTTGTCTTTCCTATCTAGTGCTTGTAACTGGAAAATTATAACATTTGGAATGTTTCCAAACACATGGATGGCTGAAATGTTAAGTGAAAAAAAGTAATTACAGGGAGAAATTTTTCAGAGTCTCACCTGGGCCAAGTCTCTGATAAATGGCATGGTCATTTAACTGTCACACACAGAGCCACACTGAAAATGTGCTGTTTTCCTCCAACTCGGGTACTGGAAATATTGTTCAGTTAAAACTGCTGGGTGAAACTTTCACTTGCAATGCAACTAAACAAACACCTATAAATACAGCTCCACATTCATATACCAGGAATATATATAAAATGTCACTCTATTCAGTGGGAAAGAATCCCTATCAATCATGTGAGAATACCCTACTTTCTTTTAATGTCTAAATTTTTGTTTGATTGGGTTTTTTGAGGTGGAGAAAGCACACGGTGGCAAGGTTAGTACCTCAAACAAGTTTGTTCTAATGTATTGATATTTATTATTTTTATTAAGCAACTTCAGGGTTATTCTGGTGGTGAGTGTTGTATGAACAGTTTTTCCTTGGTAGTAGATACAGAAAGAACAATGCTGATTTTATTGGCTCAAGCTATTTTCACATAAGGAGGGAGTGTAGGCCATCTGAAACCCTCCAGCCTCACATTAGAGATTCAGATAAAACCTACTCTACCCCCACTTTCATGAGCTTTCCAGGATGACCTTGCTTTGTTATACTTTGACAGTGTTATTTTCATTAGGCTTCTATTTTTTATAGACAAAACTTGAACAGCGTTCAAATTCTCATGAGGCTTGATCCAGAAGAAAATAAAACTTGTTTTGTCATGCAAAGAGGATCCAAAATAAAAGGTGTTAAAACAAGTAAAAGGCAGCTGATAGCTTTACAAGAGGGAGTTGTTAGGCAGTTCAGAGTGGTTTCAAAAAGCTGCTATATATTGCAGTGTTTGTGAAAGCACTTCTGGCAGTCTAACCACAAAGGTTTATTTTTTAAGAAATTATTTGTCTACTCAAACCTAGTTAATTATTATTCATAAGTAAGCAGCAGGAGGTCAGTAATGAAGTACACAATAATGTCATCCTAGGAGTAAAAACTAAGAAATGCAAGTCCTGTGACAAAGGTGTAAAGTTTTTGTAGTTCAAGTGACTGTTTTTTGTAGCAAATGAACTTTTGTGTTCCTATTTGCTTCATAAAATCCTGCAATATGATACAAATTTATTTTCTTTAGGATGACTTTTAATGTATTTTTGTGAGATGAATACCCTCATGTATGATATGCTGGGTGTGAATCCATTATAGAAATAAATTTGCCAATGAGCATCTTAGTACTTTTTCAAACCAGGTCACCAAGGGTCCTTGTGAAATCTACTGATTTCAAAGGAAGTTTGTCTTATTACCACTTAAAATTGATTTTTTTTTTCAAAGAACTTGAAAATTTAATGTCTGAAGAGGTAGTTGTATGGTCTGGAGGTGCTGAAAGTATTTATGCCCAAGTTGAGAATAAACCAAGAGTGAGTAGGTGGCTTTTTGAAAGTCTTTTTGTGGTTAGCTGTTTTGCTTCACACTATACCTTTGTAACAAAAAATACCCCAAAAAAACAGCTTCAGTGAGCTCCAGAGGACCATTACATTACCAGGGTGTGACAGACACTGCTCTAGGACTTAAAGCCATGGTGCATCTGAATGTGACAGCAAGGGGTTCACAAAAGCATTAGGGGGAAAAAAAGATAAACCCAAATCCATTTCCATATCTTGCTCCCCATAGCCTCTGAAGAACCTTCTCCTGGTGCGACTCCGAGTGTTCTGTGTCTTGGTAACTAGTACAAAAGTTACCTCAGGCTCATGCCTCGAAAAAGGCTTTTATTATTCACAAAGCAGCACTGAAGATTTGTTTTACTCTTAAGGTAAGAGACTCACTGAATTACTAAGGTTGGAAAAGATCTCTGAGATCACTGAGTCCAAGCATCAACCTTCCAGGTCCACCATTCAGCCACGTCCCTAAGCACCACATGTACATATTTTTTGAATGCTTTCCAGGGATGGTGATTCCACCACTTCCCTGCGCAGCCTGCCCCACTGCCTGACCACCCTTTCAGACAGATGAGAGGGAAAGTCCCTCCTGAGACTCCTTTTCTCCAGGCTAAGGCCCCCTAGGTCACCCAGCTGTTGCTCATCAGTCTTGATGAGGAGCTCCATTGCAGGTCTCTGGTCACGCTGCAGCACGCTTCTCATCGCAAGGGGCCCAAAACTGGACACCAGACTGGAGATGCGGCCCCATCACCCCATTTCCCCGCAGCCATCGCTGACCCTTCGCTCCGCCCGCCCTCGCTCCGGCCGTGCCGCGGGTTCCTCGGCTGTCCCTCGGCGCTCGGAGGCCGAATTTGGGGCCTCTCCGCCGGGGAGCGGCCGCCGCCACAGCCCTAGGGCGGACAGGCAGCCTCTCCATCGCCGAACTTCCGCTGGCAAAACGCCCTGGAAAGCGTCGGTGCCTCGCAGCGTTTTCCCCAGAGGTGGGGGGCGTTTGGGCCGCTGCCCCAGGCGGTGCCCGAGGGGTGCTGTGAGGGCCCCCTGGTGCCGTGAGGGGTCCGCGGCCTCGTTTCGCGCCCGTAACAAGGCGGAGCTCCCGGACACGGGATGGCTGCGAGCACAGGGAGACGGAAGGGCGGCGGGCACACAGGTGGGTGTGGAGCCCTGGCTAAGGGCATTTCCCTCCTGCCCTCGGCTATTGCGGCTAAACGTCAATGCTACGATAATATTAACTTACTCTTGTTTGTGGGTCCTATACAAAGCAGACTTCGCCAGTTCGTAAAAGTTCAGGCTTTCTTGGCCACACTGGTGGACAGTTCTCAGGTCTCCACGGACAGGCTTACCGTATTGTGTGACAGATGATCATTTTTATTAAATTCATTTTCCGAGCTTGAGTACAGTATCCATTAAAATTGATAGATACTTTTCTGAGGCTTACAGCCAGTGTGGGTCTCTTGTGTGTCATTAAACCAGTGCGTTTGCAGCACATGTGCCAGGTTTTCTTCCATTTCTAAGATTATCCAGGGCAGCAACGTGCTGGAAATTTCTCTTCAGGAGGTTCTTTTTCTGCCTGTTTTAGGGGTGGTGTTTTGATTTTTTAATATCAAACTTACCTGGTGTGAGGTAGGAAAAAATGCTTACAAGGTGCTGAGTCTTGAGCTCCATCCTGTGCTTGCCAATGACTACATGAGGGAAGTCATGAGAGCCAAGTGCACAGGACACTTATGTGATATTTTATCTTAAAGTTTGGACTTCAGTGTGCAATTAAGACCTAACTGCTATTCAGGCATTTAATTCTGTATTTACAAGTTTCAATAAAAACTGCCTGAAACCTGTGCTATACTGAACAGCTATTTGAAATATTTTTAGCAAAAAAGCTCTAGAGTTTTGTTAGTGAATTTCTTTGTTCTTGGGCCTATGATATTGTCATGATTCAAGCAAGCTCAGATTTCTAAATTCTTGAGAGTGCTCATATTTCTGCCATAAGATATTTTTCCTCTTTTTGTATTAGTTTAGTTTCTTCCCTTTGAAATGGGAAGCCAGAAAGTTAAAACTTGAGATTAAAATGCAAATTTGATTATTTTAGAAAGTCTAAGTTACACTCTGCACTTGAACAAGTGTCATGATAAAGCAGAAATTCTGTCTCATTCCAGTGTTGATGTTCCTACTGACTTTGGTGCAAATTTTATGCTTTAAAGGGTTGGTTTTGTTTTTTCTTTTCCAAAAGCTATGTGAAATATTCTGAAAAATCTTATTATGTAAACAGTTAAAAGTCTGGTAGGATGAGCTGGCTCCCAATGGAAACACCTTCCCTTTAGTCCCAAAGCTCTGGCTTTCATCATATGTGCTTTTTGGTTGATTAATCACCAATGAATGACTGCTAGGCTGGTTTTTACATTTGTTTATTTAGTTTAAACTCACTGCATGGGATTGTTCTGAGCGTTTGCTCTGTTATGATGCCATATACCTAATTTCTTTTCCGTGCAGTTTTGTGGGATTTCCAATAGGTTAACTCCTCTTTCTCTTTTTTTTTTTTTGCAAAAAGGCTGAAATGCTGTTGGGGATGGGATCAGTGGTTTTGTGTGTGTCTGTCTCTCCCCCTTAATGCAACCTCCCCCTCCCCTCTGCAGGCTGCCCTGCCAGACCCCCTCCTCTGGCTGGAAGAGGCGAGTTGAAATAGTGAGCTCCTGCTTTGTGAAGGAAATTTTCTTTCAGTGCCTTGCTCAGAGGTGCCTTTGAGAGCAGAACTGATGTGATTTTGTTAACTTCTGGTCTGAGGAAGTGATTTCGATGGCCGTGGGGTTACTGACCATCGTTTTACTCTGTGCTGTTGTGGCAGGAGCTTCAGGGAGTAAGTAGAAGAAATTTTTCCTCTGCTGAGATTAATCTCTCTCAATGCAGAATATTTCTGCTAAGAAGTGTTATCACTAGCAAAACTTCAGAGAATCATGCTTCTAGCTTTGTAGTAATTCTTGTTGCAGTTTTGTCTGGATTTTTAGTGTAATGTAGCAGTTTCCTTTACTGAGCTCTTTGGGGGGTACTGGGCAGGTGAGAGAGCACCCTCACTGGAGAGGAGGCATTAAATAGTGCATCTTCCTTCAGCATTCTAGGGAAAGCAGAAATAGTGATATTGTGCCAGTCTGTATACTTGATAGAAAAATTCTCATGGATTTATTCATTTCTTTTGAGGACCATGCTTTGATGCCTGTAATTTCACTGAAATTTAGAAGCAGCAGGTCTGTGCTGAGCTGCACACAAATTTGCAGTGCTTTTCAGTTCTGTTACCTGTCGTTGCAGGATCCTCAGAGAAGTCAAGTTATGGAGCTTCCTGTTTTGCAGAATGTGCAGGTAAGTAAAACAAGATTGTATTCAGGCTTTCTATATGATAAGGAAAGAGGAATTTGAAAACTTCTGCAGGGATGTGTTCTGAGAAGAATGATACTTATGTCTGACTGATCAGCATTCTTGGAAGTAGCACAGAAGTTCCACTAAGGTCTACTAGCCCCACACCTACCTGAAGTTTGCATTCTGTGAACTCTGAAAAACTCCTAAGCATTAACCAGTGTGAGACTAAGCCCAGCCACGGCATGAAGAGCAGATCTATTTCATCCTGCTGTTGTGAAGGTCCTGCTTTGCTGCTCCCTGAAAGGTGTCAAAAGAGCATCATGCTGTAAATGCATTACATTCGTTTTTTGCTCTTGGAAATTAACTTTGTGCCTTGAAGGAAATTGTGAGATTATGTGCTTGGGAGTGGGAGGAAGTCTTTTCACCCTCCCTGCAGGATCCATGGCGAGCACACAGGGTGCTTTCAGAAACCCAGTTCTTTCAATTGAAAGTCCAAGTGGGAAGGGAACAATCTGAATATCCAGCCCTTTGCTTAGCTGGTTTCAGTGGCTGAAAGATTAAAAGGTAGAAAAAAAATAGAGAGAAGAGGAAGTTCAGTAGACTAAAGAAACACCCCCTTTTATTTGGTTTATTTCCTAGGACACAATGCATCTTACTTCTCTGAAAGAGCTAGATATAGCTACATGTATTCAGCATCCACCAACACATTCCTGCAGGGAAACATTTACAAAAGCAGTGGCATCTCTTTGGAGAGCACAGTGGTCATTGAAGTATTGGGAAACTGCCAGATGATTTTGAAAGTAAGTATTGTCATAATTGTCTGAGTGATTGGGATGAACTGATGTGGAAAATTTTTCTTTGGGATTATTGCTACATTTCAAACATTTGTTTTTCTTGTAGTTAAAGGCCAGTTCAATTCTGGATCTCATAATTAGAGCTGCGGTGCTGCTTTGATGCACCACAACTTGAAATTAGGTATTCGCCAGTTTTAAAAGGTAGATGAAACAAATAGTTGTTTTCTCTTCTAAGTGGCACAAAAGTTTCACTGTTTTGTTACATGAAGTGCAGAACTGGAGATAAAGTCAGTCCTTGAAAGGAACTTGGTTTCTTTTAGAGCACTTTCATATCTGTAGCAGTAATTTTAAAATAGCAAGCATTTTAAAGAGAACTTGAGAAACTTGTATGATGTGCTGGATTGGTGCCATTCCTAGCCCAGTGTAAAATTCAGTCTTGTAATACTCCATTCATCACAACAGGACATCTGTCGGTGACATGAGCAATGGGGCAGTTTCAAATTGTAGATCTTCTCCTGTGGTGAGCCCCATGGTAGGCCAGGTGGAGAATTACAGTGCTTTAGAACTACAGGGGCAGCAGGGAAAATCAACTTCTGAGCTGCCTGGGTTTTCCTCAGGTTAACAGAGGGGATAACTCATTGGTTTTGCTGGGGGGGTTGACATGTGTCTACTAAATACAGACATGCATGAGGCCAACAAAGAATAGGATTGTTACCCCTGTCCTAACACATGGATAAAAATTAACTGGTCAGTGGTTTGACAGTGAAAGGGATATAATAGTGCTGTATAAAATGTGTTTAACAGTGAGTGAAACTTCTTCATGGAAGAAATTTCTAGAAACTGCCTCAGATATGCCACCTGAAGATGGGGCTAATGCAGTTCTGTTGCGACACTGAGCCTTTGTTCATAATCTGTGACATTCTGTGTGGATATCCTGATGTGATAAATCTGCAAGCTCTTCTTGACAATGAAATATATTGCCTATAATCTTTGCTCCTAGGTGCAAGATGTACAGATTAAGAAAAGTTTTGCATCCAGAGAGGAGTCTCTGAAGGAAATGGACAGTCTGAGGTAGAAAACCTTCTAACCTGGTCTGGGCTTTGGGGTTTTTTGATGTTATATGTCTTAGCAGCAGCTGGACTGGACATTGTTCACCCTGCTTCATACGCTGTTTAGCTTTAGGACTTCTTTTGATTTTTTTTTAAATTTGTTTTTTTTTTTTAAAATGAGGATCCAGATAAAAGCAACATAAACAAAAATGAGAGAATGAGAGGCATTTGGTCCAAACAGATTTTTCTTCAACGTTACTTTCATGCCTTTGTATGTAAAACCATTTGGACAGTAGACAGTTCAGATTATTCTGAATAAAAAATCACTAGGCCTCTAGCAGCACATATGGATTACAGCTCTCAGAGCTATAGATGTTACTACAGACTCTTGAGTGTTGCAGTACATTTCAGAAGGTCCTGAGTTTTGTAGCACATTTAGAAGATACTCATAAGGCAAAAAGTTGCCCTTTTTTCTTCCAGGATATTTATATTGCATTTATTTGTCCAATGATATTTCCTTCCTTTTCTGTTTTTGGGTTTAGTAGCTCATTCATAACATAAGTCAGTGTGTTTCTCACTGACTTGCCAAGGTATAGTCTCCAAGTGTAGATGGCTATACAAAAAGATCTCCTCAAACTGTGGAAGTCTGGCATTTTCCCAGAGAGCTGATGCTTCTTGTGACATCAAAAAAAAAAAAAAAAGAAGTTCTCTTGTCTGATTAAGCCCAGCCTTGTAATCTTCCTCTTTGTCCTGCCACTTGGATTCTCAGCCTTTAAACAACACTGAGAGCTGAGGTAATTGACTCAATTCAAAGGGTCAAAAAGAGCAAGCTTGGAGTAAATGCATGGCTTTTTCTATTCATGAAGAAGAACTTTGTGTTCTCTCTATGGGCAGTGGTATCAGAGTTCAGACGAGTTTACAGGCACATCTTCTCTGAAGTTATTTGCAGCATTTTCATAGCAGTAAGAGCAGTTGTGTATTGTTCTTTGCAGAGGAGCCAAAAAGAGAGGTAGCAAAGAAAGCATTCAGTGAAGCTTGGCTATTCAAAATAATTATTCAGACAAGTGAGCCTTATTAGCATTTGCCTCAGCCTATTGTGAATATACAGTAGTCTAGCTTGTCCTCTGAACATGCATGTAATTTCCACATAGTAGCAAAGCCAGGCACAGTTGCTGGGAGTTCAGAAACCCTTATCCTATATGCCCAGTCTCCTCTGGAAAGACTTTATCCAGGTGTCGGTGTATTAGAATTTTATCTCTTTCTTTGTGACCTGATTGATTAGATGAATAGTTAGCTCCCAAGTTAATGTTCAGATGAACTGTCTAGCTCCCCATATGGGAGCTGACCACTGGGCTACTATAGAATTCTTCCTTTGGATAATTTATTTTTCTCACTTAGAAGGAAAATATATGAATAAAGTATGTTACGTTAGGAGTTAAAATCAGTGTTAAAAAATGATCCCTTGGAAAGCTAGAAAACACTACTCTCAGTCTGGAATAGCAAAAGCCATTAGGAAGTATACTGACCACAGATATTGGGGAATAAGTTTGGGATAGAGCCCAAGTATGCACACCTAGCAGAGTGGAAATATACGGGTTACTTGGGAAGCAGTTGCTCTTGTGTGCATTACAGCTGAAGGGGCATGGTGCAGTCACTTTGCAAGTCAGACATGCCTACCAATGCTAAAGGCATCCTGAATCATAAAATGGAATTACCCTCTTAATTAAAGAGGAATCCTTGCCATTAAGTACGTTTACTTGTAAATAATTTGCCAGGACTGCTTTTATTAAGTGTTACAGTTATGTTGAAGGTGCTGTGATTATCTTGAGATTTCTTTTTAGGGTTTCCCTGGGTTTTTTAAAGGACTCTTTGGGTCAGGGTGAATTTATGAAGAGTAGAGGCTGGCTGTAAAGAATGGAGATACAGAGTGAGATAGATCCATTCTGGAAGAACAGCTCTGTTAAGGAAAATCTGAATCTAATGTCATAAATTGATTTGCACTCTTTGAAGCAAGAAATTATAAACTCTTTTATTGCAGGGAAATACTAGAACAGCATCCACTTCATTTTTCTTTCCATGATGGGAAAGTGCTGAATCTCTGTCCTGTGAGGAGTGAACAGACCTGGGCACTGAACATCAAGCGAGGCATTCTCAGTGTCCTGCAGACAGCACAAGAATCCACTTCTGGTGCTGTTGTTGAGGAGGTGAGACTCTCAGTCATGCTCAGGAGACTCTCAGCTCTTGTACTGTTAAGTCTATTCCACTTGTAAATAAAGATTTTTGCCACTTGGTTCAGCAGACAATGGCAGTCATCTGATTGCTTTTTGTGGTGAATGTTCTACAATAATCCATAATTCACATTCTTGTTGAGGCTTGGAATCCACTACTTGGTTACCCAAGTTCTAGTGCCAGGAATTTACCTGTTCTCTGGAGAAAATACAGTAGTCATAATTCATGATTAATTTTTGTTACTTTTTTTCATTAATTTCAGGAGGTTTTAAGGCTAGGGTTCTCAGAACTCTCTGCAATTCTTTCAACACTTAAACTCAGCTTCTGCTGTGTAACACTGAAACAATTGTCCACCATACCCTGATGTCACCTGTGTGTTTGCATTGGTGCAGCTGACACACCTCAGAGCTGCAGTTCTCTTGTGAAGAGCTGTCTCTAAACTGACCTTCAGCATGATGAGCACTGCCTCATTCTCAGGCTGCTGCTGCACATCAGTGCTTAAAGATACGTTCTGCAGTAAGGCTTGGCACACCCATGTAGTAACATTACATGCTTAGTAATGTTCTTATTAATTAATGCTTTCTTGTGTGCCCACAAAATCTTAAGTGGAAAAACGTATGTCTGTAAATGATCTGATTCAGAATAACACAGTGAAATTAGACAAACCAACAGATCTTGGCTCCTATAAAGCTTGACCAAGGTCTTTAACATTATTTGCCTTTTAATGGCTTTTGTGGCAAAGCCAATGTTCTGGAGGGAGAATGTAGGTCTCTATTGTGATTACAAAAAAAATAATTATTAAAACAAATTGCAATAACCTACACTGTCTCCTTGTGTTGTGTTGTATGTGTGCATGTGAGATTCAGCAGTGTATGTTTGTTACTAGGTGGATGTCCTGGGAATATGCCCAACCAGGTACCAGCAAAAGGGTCCCATTCTGGTAAAGACAAGGGACTTAAACCTCTGCTCCCACCGCTCTTCTGCTTTGACTTCTGTGCAGTCTGTTGTTCTTCCTCATGTGTCGGTAAGTTTTGGGGAATGACACTGACTCTGCCTTTTGACTTATTTGAAGAGTGTGTCTGCCCAAACTTTAGTTCTTAGCAAAGAAATGGTGAATATTATTCTCCCTGTAATGCCTGTTATTCACAGAATTTGTTGTCATGCAAATTTGCATTGTAGTTGGTGAATGTTATAGTATAAATGCAGGAGGTTGTTAGGCATCTGGATTAAACTCTCATTAAAATGTTATAGAGGTAAACTGAAAATAGACTGTGGAAGGGAGGAATAGAGAGATGTGAGTAAGAAAAAGTACATTAGAAAAAGAAAGTTATTATTTGTAGAAAACTTTGGAAAGACAGAAACTTTTCTAAATGTCAGACAGCTTTCCACTGTTGACAGCAAATACAGTCAATGTTTGTATCTTATGCTACTTTTATTCGATGACTATTACCTGTTTCTTGTATTGTACTAGATAATCATAATTTACCAACCTTTTGCTTTTTTCTACTTTGCTGACCAAAAAGATCTGATTAGCATTTAGGTTTTGTGAACTGAAGTGAATTGACACCATTTGATGCTGACAGTCAATAGCAGCTGTTTTTCAGTGATGAAAAACTAGGCTAAAATAAGGAGTGCATTAACCTCCACAGGCTGGGCACTGTCAGAGGTGTAGACAAGAGACTTCCTGCTATCCCAGAACTGGAATCCTCTGTGAAGCTGGGAGAGGAAGGATTGGGTAGGCTGACACAGGTCATTAAGAATCTTCCTGAAGTATCTGTTCTTCTCAGTCTGAAGAGCAGATCCTGTCCTCCCAGCTGGAATGTGTTCAGAGCATTAAGGATGGGGTCCTGGAGGAGGCCAAATGTACCGAGTCCGACCGTGTGGCACTGTTCCCTCACCAGGGCAGCAGGGCACAGACACAGACACAATCTACACTCAAACTCTTGCAAGTGGAAACAGAGACACTCTACAATAAAGGTAACTATGCTTCTGCTAAAGTAAAGTAAATATATTTCCTAGAAAAATACTGTGACTTCGTCTTGCCTGTGAGAACACTGTTTTAAAGTGGGTGTTTTTATAGGCTGGCCTGAGCTGTCCCTTCTTCCAGGGCTTGGGCCTGCCATAACCAAACTGTGGATCTCTAGAACTGGGTGGGTCTCCAAAAGTGACAGTCTGTAATGGCCAGCTTCTGTTTATCTGCTTTACATACCTGGTGCCCTTGTATGCAGAGCAGCAGCCTTCTCAGGTCTGTGGGCGGTTCCTAGTTTTCATAGTCCTAATGGAACTAAGGACATGCCATGTCTGAGAACTGTTTTAATTTTTCCTCCCTCTTTGCTCGGTGTGTTTCTCCTTAGGAAAATTATTTTACTGAAGTCAATGGGTGGCTTGCCCCAGGAATAATTTTAAGGTTGATCTCTAAATGTTGAGAAACATCTTTTTTTTGTCTGTTTCTAAATAGTTGTTTGGTCCTTTTTTAAAGGAACCCTCAAATTTCCAGGACACTTTGTTTATAATTATACCAACATAAGATGATAGGATTCTTCCTCAGGAAGAGATTCAGAGCCAAGCCATGTATTTTTCTTGGCATCTAGATCTCATGTTGATTTTTTGGGTGGTTAAAATGTGGGACCAGTGATTAGATGGCATTGGAAAAGGTGACGAATATAAAGAAGCAGGGCATACTAAGAGATGTATGAATAGAAAATAAGGCTTTTTTTCATGTGTATCTTTGTTTTGTTTCTGTGATTCTTTCTTTCAGGTCACACTTATCTTTAGATCTTTATTCTGTTGTGTTCTTAAATTCAAGCTGACTGCAATTATTCATATTAATTCCTTGGCTGTAGTGAGCCAGAGAGACTCTTACAGGGAGAAATAAAGGCTCAGAGAGAAACTTTCCCCTTGCTTTGATAGCAAATGTCCAGCAACCACCAGAGATCTGATTTTTTGCTTTATGTTCCTTTCTCCAGGGGACTCTGAGGATCTGTATGTGACCAACATCCTCTATGAAAGGGAAGTAACTACGAGAGGGGTCACTGAGGCAGAAGTGACTGAACTGGTGTGGAAGCTTTGCTTAGCACACAGTGCAAGTTATGAGGTAAGCTGTACACACAGCCTCTGCTTCATTGTGAGCCTCTTTGTGGGCTGAGAATTCTCCTACACATATAAGAGGTGACCAGGAGAGCAGCAATTTTGAAATACTGAAGACTTCCATTGTTTTCGACATTTTAAAATGTGGACTTAGAGAAAGTGCTTTGAAATGTCATTTTCTTCTTTAAACAGTAAATCACACTGAGGAGCTAAAACATTCTGTAGCTCCTGAATATTAGGCAAAAGCAATTTTGAACTATATTCTCAATTAATCTTAAAGAAAATGTCCCATTTTTTTGTTTTGCTGTGAAAAACCAAAAACATAAAAAGTGTCTGGTTTGGGTTGTCACTGTCATTTTTAATACTTTATTGTAAAACACCTTTTTTACAGCTTTAGTGTGGGATACTACCCCTGGTAGTGCTGTTGTCTCCATGTTTATTGGAGTTCTGCCAACCTTATGTTGCCTCATCCTCTCGAAACAGTTTGCCCATTAAACCATTGCCTCTGGGTCTTGGCTGGCAGGTTCCTTGTTCTGATGAGCTCTGCTAATAACCATTGTGTTTTCTGGGGATGATGCTTGGGTCCAGAGGGAATCTCTGCCCCCTAGACCATTGTCATTGGTGAACACTTCTAAGATAGGGTGGAATCTTCTGGTCATGTGGAACAGACTTAAATATTTTTTTATGATGGCCATCATCTAGATGAGGGTCTGCTTGTCTCCTTAGCACTTGTATATTTTGTTGATACTGGCAGCAGCTGAATCAGTTAGTAATTGTCACTGTGTTTGAAATGAAGATCCCTATCTCTGTGAAATTCAGAGGTTATGAAGAACACCTGTTAGGTTATGAAGAACACCTGTTATGTACAATAGCAAAGGATCAAGAGATGATGGTTCTTAATCACTGTTCACCTAAGATCAACAGAGGGCAGAGAGAAGACAGTTCATAGCCCATTATCCTCCCAATAGAGTGGTTCTTGCTAGTAGTGAAGTTCCTACAGAGAAAAATAGGGAAAAATGTAAATGTGAAAACAGAAGAACATACTCTCTAAGTCATTTTTAGTCAGGATATTACTAGAAAACAAGTATGGTTTAATGGGGAAGGCACTAAACAGGGCATTGGTGTCTTCATGAATTTACTACTGATGACTTTAGTCAGCTCATTCCTGATATATTCCCTGTGCTCTGAGGTTCTTGTCTTGTTAGACTGTTTGTACTTTGGAGCAAGGTTATTTCTTGTGCAAGGGGCTGAGATCTCTTCTGTACATGCACATTGGTACAAGTGATGTTAACAGAAACTTCAGACCCAGCAGGGAGGGCACTCACCTTCCTTTGTTTAGATTTAGTCCCCATGCCAAAGAACAGAAGTTCTACCTGTCATTTCCCTGGGCTGGACACAGATACTGGGGGATGGAGGAGAGGCTTTATGGAGACTGGAGAAAAGTGCAGTGCTGGATTACACTCTGCAGTGATATCCTGGGTGTGTTCACCTTTCTCTTAGCATCACCTGTGATTCATGAGGCAGGTGGGTGTTCATGTTTTTTGTGTGAGACTTCAGGGGAAGGCACAGGGTGGAGCAGGGTAAGTCCCAGCTGCTGAAGCCAGCACCTTCAGTCAACTGTGGTAAATTCCAGCCCCAGACCTTGCTCCCAACCTGTTAAGTGGTGATCATAGTCTGACCTGGTACCACAGCCTGACAAAGGCCTTGGCACTGGGCTGAGGAGAAAGCAGCAGGTGGCCCTTGTGGGTGTTGCAGTATTTGGGACAGGCTTCTGTCCCTGAGTTATAAGCAGGTTTGCCATCTCTATTAGTTGCATTCTATGGAGGGCTGAGAGAGCCATTTAATAATGGTTGGTGCTAATATAGAATAAAAGCAGCCTCTTGGGGAAGGATAAAGCTTAATTCCATGTGGTTGTCAGTGTTACAGCAGTATGAAATGGCATTTAAGCACAGAGTAGGAAAATGGGGAAGAAAGAAATTATTGCAGCAGACTTGAGAAACTTTTTGTAAATCCTGCCTTCTATGGAACACTCTTAATTCAGTGTCTTTGAAAGAATGGTAGATGACTTTTCCCAGTAACGGTGGGATGTCACTTCTGCCTCCAAAGAGGCCCACTGGCTTCATGTGTGGGAAATTTGTTTTGTAAATCACTAAGATTAGTACAAGTGGCTGCTGTCTGTGCCACTGCCTAAAAGAGATGTGAATTATTCATCATGTGCCCGTCCCAGCACAGGGCTTGATTGGTTGTCAACCATTTTCACTGTTTCAGGGTGTTCTTTCTGTGTGACAAGACATTTCAAAGAGAATCTTTATCATCCCTCATTTCAACCAATAAAATGTCCTTTGGGCCAGGAAAGAAGTTATGGGAATACCCACAGCGTTGCTTGGGAGACGGCTGCGCTGTTATGCCTGTATAGCTTGTTTGTCCCTTTATTGTTTGACTCTGAATGAGGTGAGATTATGCATTTCTTTCAGGACACAAAACCAAGAATAAATGGAAGGGAAAATCTTCAACTCCAGGGAAAACAGTGAAGGGATGAGAAAATGGAGGTGGAGACTGTCATTTCCAAGGAAGCAAAGTTGTTGTTTAATTTTTTAATGCTATTATGAGACAAGATTGAATTTCAATGTAGATGTAGATTAGCTAATGGACCATTAAGTGAACAAGCTGCATACTGACAAAGAATGGAAAATGGGGTGGGGAGAAGGGACCCTCTCTTGAGAGAGGCTGGAGAAGAAGCCTGTCACACCACTTCTGCTGGGGCTGCATTTCCTGTGACTGGCTTGGTTTTGGTGCTTGGTTGGTAGCTCTGCTGAATGTGACTGTGTATGCACTGAGCAGTGTGGGCAAGAGTATATCAGATTTGCTTTGCCTTGCACCTGGACCCCAGTCTGACCCAAGAAAGTTCACTTTCAGGGCATGATCTTTCATTTTTGGTTGGTTGGTTTTTTTTTCTGGTAAGGCATTCTAATTGCTTGCTTCTACCTAGTTTCTTTTTTTAAAATGTGGCAGGTCTGCAGGTAGAAGGAAAAGTAAACTTCTGTGTAAAATACAAGCCAGGCTTTCTTATGTTTCTTTCAGAGGTGGGAATGGGAGTCAAATTTGAATGTAGTTTGTTATTATGATATTACAAATAGAGGAATTTGCAATGACAGCTCAATTTCAGTGCAGCCGACCTTAAAAAACGTAAACAGCCCACCTGGTCAGTTCATTCTAAAGCTTTATTATTAGAATGCAAAAATAGCTACTTCTCTGCAAAATTTTGCACAAAGTTATTAGATGGGAGCTTGTCTAGTCAGCAGGTATGAAGCAGAATGAAGTCAGTCTACAGTCTAAAATTGTATCACCTGAAAGTACATCAGCCTGGTCCTTTTATCTTGACCTGTGCTGCAGGCTCCAGCTGATGGGGTCACCTGGGCTCAGCAGCAGCTGTACAGGCAGCAACTTGTGATGAGGTCTGTGAAGATCCCCAACCCCTCACTGGGTCTGCCTGTGGAAAAATACACATAAGGCCCATGCTTTAGAAATGCTTTTAAAAAATTATATAAAACAGAGTTCTCTGAATATTTTCTAGACCATAAAATGTAATGTGTTTCACTAGCTCCGTAGTGTCCAGGTTTGTAATTTCTTTTTAAAATAGACTTAATGGTAGTGATGGGATGGAATGGAATAGAAGGGAATGCATGTGGATCTATCTGAATTTTAGCTATAGAATTATAAATGTTAACAGAATTAATATGTAGGTGGGGCTTCACATGCGAGAACAAATTTTAATTTGATGAAATTATATATTATTTCTAAGAAGAATATTAATCCCAAAAGAATAAAAACATAAATTATATCTATATTGGATCTGAAAAATTACTTCCTCAGCCTATCAAACAAAGCAGTAAGAAATTACTCAGACTTCCTACTGAAAGACATCTTCTTGTTATTGAAAATGTCTTGGCAGTATTAAATTAAAATCAAATGCTGGCACTGGGTTATTCCATGTTTTCACTCTTTTTGGAAGTAGCGCCTGGAAGGAAGGTCAGGAGTCAAAGTAGGTCTGTCCCCAAACCTTTGGAAATTCAACTTAGTGGAATTAGACTTTGTATGATTTTTACACAAAGAAAAATGTTTTCTTTGGAACCAGAAATTTAGTCCTATGTCTAAGCCTTTGACATCTGAGGCGAATAAAGCATTGAAGTGAATCTGACATAGACCATGTTTAAAACTTACACATTATAAAATTCAGGTAACAAGAACATACAAGATACTTTATTGAACATTCTGCTGATTTTTCAAGTAATGAGACCAATCACCTTTCTTGAACTTTGGTTTAGGTCTCAGAACAACACATCCACGTGCTACTTAGCCTTTAAAATGTAGGTAAAATAGCTGCTGTAGGATGTAGCAGCTCCTCTTAGCAAAAGAAACAGCTCTTCTGCCTCTGTGTTGCCAGCTAGTCATGTGCTACCTGGAGAGGTAAGGGCAATTCTCCCTGGGCTTTTCCCCCATAAGATGGAATAATTTCTCACAGCCCAAGGGTTCTCTGAGATTAATGTACCGTTAGCTTGACCATTGTTTCATTTGTGTCAAAGCTATGTCAGGAGTTCTGGTCAAAAATCAGGATCTTGCTATACAAACTCAGAGAAGATTATGACTTTCTCTTCTGGATTGTAGTCACACTGTTGTGTTTTGGTTTATTATTCATTTGTATGCCAGTGGTGTGCATGGTGGTCACTGAGCACTGTTGTCTGAAGGACTGACTGATACCCAAAGCAAAAGCCCTTCTCCATATTTGTTTGCAGTCTGGAGAGAACATCGAGGGAGGAAGGAATGTAAGGACACAGGGAAGAAAAAAAGGTTTACTCTCAGGTTACACTGTAAATCAATGGTAACACCAGTATAACCTCTTGTGCTCTGTTTTCTGAAGCTGTGTCTGCACAGCAGGAATATTACAGCTGTGGTTGTGCACTTACAGACTGCAGACCTTTTCATGACTCTCGTGTTTGAGCTTCGACATCTTTCTCTTGAGGCCTTAAGAGCACTATGGCAAAGATCTTCATTTAAGTGTAGAGACAACTGGTAAGTCTCCTTTAGTATTGCATTCAAAAGTATACAGGAAAGAAATGTTTTGTGAATATTTAAAATAGTTAAACGTTTTAAATCTGTGCCCAAATATCAGATTTAAATTTGGAGCATTTTAAAGGCATAATTTGTATTGCAGATCTTGTTTCTGTAATGGGATGATATTCTCTCCTCACTGAATGAATACTATGTACAAAATAGACTTTCTTATCCCATACCTATTCCCATAGCCAGACTTCCTGTTTCCAAAGCAATGTGAATGGGAAACCTGAGTCATGGCTTGGATGGAAATCAGTTCTGCTGGTTTTAAGCTTATGTTGCCATTTGTTACAAAAAAGCTTACCTGGATCTGTACCTTCAATGCTTTTAGTAGTCTTTGGGCAGAGTTGACAGATTTTAGACTGGGAGTATGGATGTGATGAAGCTGCATCTTTCAACAGCAGCTGTATCTCAGGGTGGTTTATAGCAAATATAGAACTGTGGCTTTAAAGATAAAGGCTCTACTCCTCCACAGTCAGGAATAGTTCTGATCCAATTGTTTGAGACCATCAGAAATACTAATCCAGTATTATTAAAATCAGTACTAACTTTTTCTTCCTTCACAAAATTGAAAACAATGAAACAATGCTTTTACTTGGTTTCAGTGCAAAATATCATCAGCCTGTTTGAAATTAAGCTACTGACAGGTTTTATGTTTGCAACAATATTTTTAACTTGATGGAAATGGGGCAAATTTTGTTTTGGGTTAGGTTTATTCTCATTCTTTGATAAATACTCATGCTAATATTCTTCAGTATTAGACGATAATTAAACTACTCTACCTCCCTTATATTAACTTGAGACTAATTTTACCCAGGGCATGGTTATTAAATTTAGAAGTGAAAAAGAGTCCCATGCAGACTACTCTCTGATGCTTTTACACCATTTTGTTTAACTAGTTAATGCAAAAGTGTCCTTCCATCAGTATAGGAGGCAGGTATAGAATATTTACAGAGGGACTCTTAAGAGCTGAAATGTGTATTGTCTGTCATGCTGGTGTAAGCTTTCCCTTTAGATAAGGTCTAAAAAAGCACAGGAAGTAAATGCTAGTCAATTCAGTTTTAATATTTTAATTTGTTACTGATGTTACAGGGAAAATGAAAGGAAAAAAACACCTTAATAAAAAGTCTGTGCTTTAAGGTACTTCAGTCTTTAGAAGTTAAACCTGGGATCTGATGTGGCTTAATTTTCAGAGAAAGCAACTGAATATTTTCTTGAAAATCTGGTTAGATACAGTTCTTTAAATACCAATGCACTTCCATCACAACCTGGCTGAAACATGTTTCTATAAGGCCACTAAACCAAAAGATAATATTGATTTCTGTGGAATCTGGGATTTGCTAAGCCACTGGATTTTTATTTACTTTGAAAGAAGCCCAGCCTCAATGTATTTGTTATGTGATTCTTCAGTATTTTGGTCATTTTAGATTTGTTGTACTTTTTTTCTTGTGTTACAGGCAACCATTAATAGATGCTCTCCCATCTTGTGCCACAGAGGCGTGTGTTGTCCTGATGAAAGACCTCATAGCTTCTGGAGAAGCTGAGGAAGACAAAGTAGAATATTTCTTCTGGTCATTTACATTCATTCCTAATCCCACCTCAGGCATGATTGAATCTCTTGCTGTGAGTGGATGTTGCTTTTTCTTTTTTAATTTGTAATGAATCTAGGTGGCTCATAATTTTTTGTTTTATAGTAATAGTCTTCTTCACAGATTTATACAAAGCTCTGTCCAGGTAATTTTGTTGAGATTGATATTTTGATACATTTATTATCTGTGGTATGTTACATTAGTCATTCTCATGACTTTTCTGAAACACCTCATTCTTTTTGTGGTTGTTTACAGCCTTTGCTGAAGTCCCCTAGAGCAAGCCAGAGCTGCTTCTTGGGAGTAAGTGCTCTTGTACATAGGTTTTGTTCAGCTCACAGCTCCTGTGATACTGTACCCGCTGTGCAGAGTGTGATGAGGACTCTTGGGGAATTTTTGGGAGGAAACTGTACTGTGCAAGATCCAGAACATCTCAGCAAGGTATTGGTTATACAGAGGTATATGATATAGTGCTTTACTTTTCTGTTCCTTTTATGATCTAGAACTTGTTTGATGGAAATGGTATTAATTGGATTTCCAGAAAGGTGTGAATACACGCTTAGTAAATGAATATTCCTTGTTAGAATGGGCTGATAAAATTTTGTAATCCAACAATACAACCTATTAGTATGCGTGCTCTTGTGTGTGAAAATAAAGAAAAGCCTTGGGTTTCCTGATGAAATAAACTTCATACCATTGATCAGCATGAAGACCTATCTGCTGACAAATTGTTATTTTAATTTAATTATTGTGTCCAGAACTCCATGTTGAATCACTAAAATGTCAAAATATCAGTGATCAAAAGGGACAAAATATCAAAGCAGTTGAAAAAATTTTCTAGTACATGAAATTTGTAACTTTTGCTTTTCTGTTGCAATGCAAGCTTTTAAAAATGTTTTTGTACTCCCCCAGGTCTAAAGCAGGTTCTACTTACAAGTGCCACGTGGCAATAGAATAGAAGTGGTCCATGTGTGTCTTGTCCTCCCAGTAAAGCCAGAGTATAGGTGGTACACTAGGGGCTGCAGTAAACTCTCCAAATGACCAGTAATTGTTTTAAACAGAGTTTTGCACAGAAAATGTTAGTGCCATGAAATTCGATGTACAGCTGCCAGCACTCGGAGAGCTTTCTGTGCTACCTTGCTCTACACTTACAGATGCAGCTGGTGCTGAAGGCCATCGGGAATGCGGGCCTGGCAGCGGCTTCGCTGGCTCCTGCTCTGAGCTCCTGCGCGGCCCTGAAGAGCCTCCCACTGGCAATCCGCCTCGCTGCTGTCCAGGCCTTCCGGCGCCTTCCCTGCCCTGGCAGGGTGAGTGATTTACTGCCACAGGTCACTGGTGGCCTCCTGGCACTGCCACACATTTGGGACTTTTAGGAATAGTTACAAAACGTGCAAACAGATACGGAACAAGTGGAAATGTGTTCCAGCAGAGCCCCTCTGCTGTTGGAAGAGAGGGTAGAACCACCCAGTTGAGCAAACCGATGGTGAGCTTTGCTGCAGCTGAGGTAACCCATCCAGTGACTGAGGCAGTGTTTGTGACTTCTTAATTAGGCACTTCAGTTGGGTGCCTTATGTCTGGGGTGGGGCAGGGGGAGTGGGATTATGACTAAGAACCCACAGCACTTGATTTTCCCCATAGTCTGTTTCACTGTTTCATGCTCTGAAACATGAAGTATTAATGTGAGAAGCTTGTTGTGGTTTGCAATACACTGCCATAGTTATAACATTTTGTTAAATGATTTAATGGAAGAAAGTTCTAAACTTGTTTATCTCTAATACCCTGATACTATAAAGAATGGCTAAGCCAGGAGTGCTGGCTTGGGCAAAGCTGACAGTCTTGCTCCAGAAGAACAAGAGGCTTCACATGGACTTGCACTTGGAGAAGCACCTTTCTGTGGCTTTTAAAAAATTTAATTTCAGCATGGATTGGTGTGATTCACTTGTTCTGTGGTTAAGAAACTTGGTGTTGCTCATTAGACCTGTTCAAAGTATCAAGTCTGTATGTTGTCGTATACCCCATCATTGTCTAGCAAATGAACTGCTGAACTGGGTGGACTGGAGTTGTTAAAAGCTAATAAAAATGTTAGTAGTATCACCAGTAGTCACCAGTTTCTTAATAACTGGCAGTTCACCAAAAAAAAAATCATCTTTGTTCATACTGGGGAAATATTGAACAGAAGTGTGTTGCAGTCCTGCTCTCTGATTGAGACCAGAAGTAATGATCTTAATAGCCTGTGAACAAAACCATGGCCATTGTTGTCTGTGTATTGGCTGTGGCACATGAGAGATATAACAGACAGGTCTCCCCTGTGGTGGAATAAAACCATCCTTAACAGTTGTGCTGGCAAGGGAGGCTCTGTGTTGCAGAGTCCTGTAAAGATTCATCAGTATAGGATTCAAGGTCATAATGACAGTTTGTTCAGGAAATTTGTGGATAAGGTAGTATAGACAGTATGTACATACATTTGCATCCATATTACATAAAGTGGCTTTGTCAGGTATCAGGCAATAGCTATAAATACTGCAATAGCTCTTTGAGAACAAAAAACCCACCTGGACCTGAAAGTGCACATGAAGTATTCTAGGGGAGTAAATCATAATTGTCTTTATCTTTTTGGTTTTTCTCTTAGAATGCTATATTAGTTCAGTTGTATCAAGCCACCAGCGAAGATGTGGAAATCAGAATTGCTGCTTATTATATAGCAATGAAATGTCCACATGAAGACTTATTTAAACAAGTACAAAAGACTTTGCTGAAAGAAACATCCAGCCAAGGTCAGTCAAGCATCTACTGAAGTTTCTAATTGATATTTCAGTGTGACATTTGCTTGCAGGTTTAATAGTACCAATCTATATCAATTTTTATTTAATCTCAATGCTTTGTAGATTGTTTCTTAAGAATTGTTTGTGTGATTGTGACATTTTATGTTGAAATTGTGATACTGTTAGTTTAGCAATAGTCAGTAAGGACTGACTTTTCACAGAATTTGTTCCTTCTATGGCCAGCAATTCACTCACTGAAGGCTCCTGAGGAGGATGTATGGAACAGCTTTGATGCTCAGTGCATTAGAAATACAAATGGATAAGCAAATTGCATTTTGTTAAGTTGAGAAAGAAGCAAGTGGCAGAAAAAAATGTTGCAGTATTCTAAAATGGTTTCACTACATTCAGTGAAGAATACCTCTAGACTAATCCCTTGCATTTACATCTGTCAAGAAGAAGCAAACATGAGAAGCATATCTGTAAGATTGTTTGCAGGGAGATGAAAGCAGGCTTTGTCTGCACTGTGTCTGCTGGATCCTGGCCAGCTCTGATTTGGAGCTGGTATCCATTTTCCCAGAGTGTTATGTCCAGACCAATGTATCCTGCAGTGATTGTGAGTTCAGGCTCAGCATTGTGTTCACCTGCTGATGTGGCTTGTGGTTTGCAGGACACTCATTCCTCTCTGTCCAGAGTTCAGACAGAGAGAAATTACATCCACCTCCAAAATCCTGTCAAGGTATACCCTCAGTCACTTCTCCTTGTGAGTCCATGCAGAAACTTTAATTTGTCTGATTTATGAAGGAGCTCTACAAGTCCATCCAAAATATTGTATGTTTCAAACAATTTAATGTGGTACTCATGAATATTCTTAATTTCTTTCCTTGGCCTTTTGTTGATGTGGCAGCTAAACAATTTATATAATAAACTTTTGCATAACAAGTGCTTTTGAAGGCATAGGGCACCTATTAGTTTTTAGTTCCCACGTTCAGAAAATGAAATATTAAAAAAAGAAGTTGTGTTGTCAAAAATGCAGTTACATCAGCATTTAGTGCATATAAGTAGAACTGGAGCCTAATATCTTTTATCTTCAGGAGACAGAAAAGCCTCTGTTGAGGAACCAGACTCTACAACATATGGGAAATATTTGCCCCTCATGATACAACATGTGGGAATCTACATGACACAAACTGGGAATCCACACAGTGTCATGCAGAAATACTAGTTCTAAATCACAACTGTTTAATTGTATGTGCCTTTTTTTTTGTTTAAAGTGCTGTTGCAGTAGGTGCATCGGACTGATTTTAATCATGCTGAAAATGAATTAATTCTGTTGTGATCAGGGGACTGGCTTAGAATTAATGGTGGTATAAATAAAAATATTTCCTGTATCCATTTTTAGAACTCTTGTAATTTTTCTCTGATTTCCAAATGCTTTTCTTTGTTGAATTTTAGTGGGCTCCTTTGTTTGGAGTCATCTCTCTCAGCTCCTGGAGACAGATGATCCATTGAAGGAGCACATTCGAGATTCTATTCCTGATGAAATCCTTGGCAAAGATTTTGACCGGGAGACATGGAAATATTCCTCATACTCTGATGTCACGTTTCACTCAGGTATGTGGAATTTTAGAACTTAATGCTTTGGATAGCATATGGATTAATAACATCCCACATGGCTTTACTGACACTTTACATATTGCTCCAGAGAACTTTGATTTTTATTGTTTAATACTACCCAGATATGCAAATGTAAACTTGATACTGCTTTAACCTTAAGTGGAGTATATGAAATGTATTTCCAGCAAACCAGATACCATGCACCTTTGTGTCTTGTGAGAGAGGAGACTAAGAACCAATGAACATTTAAGATTATTTTTGTGAACACCAACTTTTAATTCCTTTCTTAGCTAACTTCCTTTGCAGCAACAGGGGACTGGGATGTTTTTTCTTCTCCTGATTCATGTACTGTCAAGTACATGAAAAGGGTCAAACTAGTTCCTTCCTCTTTTACTATCTGTTCGTTTGTTTTCAGTGAAAATGCTAGATGATGGTTTTCAGAGTTACATTTTGATTTTCTGTCCATTTCCTCCAGTGCATTTATATATCTTATTTGTTATAAATACTTTCCTTTTGATGTTAGTGACATAATACCCAGTAATAGCCAGTAAATATGGAATTCCAATAAGTGGAAGTTACTTACAGTAATGTCTTTGCTGTATTAAAAAGTTAAATATTTTCACCTATTGACAATGTTTCATTCACCATCTTCTTCTTGAGTGGAGTGACAGTTTTAAAAAAAATTATAAATTTTGCAGAATATATGGAACAGCTGATCTATAGCTGACAGACATCTATTTTCCATTGCAGCTGGTGCAGGTGCAAATATGGAAGCATCAGTGGTCTTTTCTCCTGCATCTTTTCTACCACGATCAGTCATGACAAATTTGACTGTTCACTTCATGGGACAGGCTATAAATCTCCTGGAGGCAAGTTTATGGATTTTTTTAATTGTGGGGGTTTTTTGACACTTGGTATATTGAAGTACGAAGTATTTTCCGTTTTCCTGTTGCAGTTCCTTTTAAAAAATGTGCTTTTCATTGCTGTAGCACAGTTGCCTCAGACTAGTGAGTCCTCTGTGTAATGGGCTTAGTAAAAATAAAGGTACTGTCATTCTGCTAGTGCCATGCACTAGGAAAATTACTTATACTCAGCTCTTATTGCTTCAAATGAAACATTCAAATCAGTGCTTCCTGAGACACTGCTCTAGCTCATGTTTAGGATAGTAAGATTCCTTTTCTTGATGCACAGTGGAAAATTGATTGTCTTGGGTACACCATTCCTTTAATACAGAGATAGACTCGTGTGTACTTAGCTTAAGTCACTGTTCCAGTGCCATTGAGCATCCAGTGGTTGGGATATTTCAATGAGCTGCCTGCGACCTCATCTTTAGCTGTGCCTCTGCAGGTAACAATGTGCACATGAAAGAAAGAATTTAATGTAGCCTTCAGATCTCAAGTTTAAGCTTGCAAGGGAACAAAATATTTTTTTCAGCATCACATACCCTGGATTTGTGTGTCAGTAATTCTGTTTTAAGCAAACTTCCAAACAGAATCTTATTTCAGAGCATGAAAGAGGTGTGTTAGTGTTTTCCAGATGAAATAGCAGTATCCCCTTCTGGCCCATCATGGTGTAAATGAAATGCAGTACCTGAATGAAAAAGGATCCTTATTTTGGACTGAGCTTTACATATCTAATTTTTATGGGAAGATTTAATACTGAAATATTCAGTATTGAATGCTGAAGGAGATGGAATGCTAAACTTTGTAGGCTACTGTGATAATTTTTGGCAAATCTTTTGTATTGGTTACGTCTGGTTGTATGTTTGGTTTTCTGCTTTAGAACTGGCCATGGCCTGTACATGTTGCTGTTAGGCTTTTCACTGCTGCATGCTTTTCACTAGGTTGATATACGATTGGAGAATGCTGAAACTCTCATAGAGAAGGGGTTTTGGCCAAAATCTTCTACTTTGAGTGACTATTTTTTTGGAAACACTAATGAAGGAAACCACAAGTCAGAAAACCCAGTGGAAACAGCAGAGAAAGTCAAGGAGAGAAACCCGACTTCGAAGCGATACAGCCCCGCCGATCATCTTGTGACCAAGTCTGGCAAGCCAAAGCTGAGAAAAACAAACCAAAATTGTCTTAGTAGAAAATACAGTAAAATGAATGATATAGTCAGAAAGGTAACTGAATCTGTAGATCTTAGAAAAATTAATGCCATTTCCTAGTCAAATCCAGGGCCCCATCTCACATTTCACAAGTGCTCTGGATTACTGTGACTCCTTTACATAAAGCACATGTAACTTCTGCTCACTTGCAGATAATTGAACAGCTGCAGAAAATACAGAGAAGCAAAGAGATGGATCTTTACGGTATTTTCAGATTGCTTTGTTGTCTCAAAACAATGACACTCAGCCATGGGATTATGTTGCCTGTGTTTTGGGCTTCCTCTCATTATTTTGAGTTCTGGTGCCTTTATGCTGATGTCCTTTTGTCTATTGACTGCTGTGCCACTGTAAACAGCTGCTTGATGTTGGGTTCCTGAGTCCTGTTGTTTGCAATCTGACTTCCCAGTTTGATGTCAGAGGTTACATTGCTGCTTTGTGCATTTACCCAGTTTTGGAGAGAGCTATGTTTTATGTACACAACAGGAAAGCTCTGAGAATTTACTTCAATTGTTGATTTATTAACTGGAAAACTCAGGGACTGTGATTGATTCAGTTTGTCTTAGATAATCTCTCTTCTAGGGACTCACTCTTTTAGGGTTTCTTCTTAGAGAGTAGGCTCATGATCATGTTGTGTTGCTGTGGTATCATAGAGTCCTAAGGACAGGAAATGTAGAAGTTTTATTTCCTGGCATTTTATTTAGCAATTGAGACATCCCTAATGTTGTTTTGAGATTGTGTTTTTCAAAGCTTCATCTGTTTGTGGGTAAGTATTGCAATACTTCTCTTTTTCCTGTCGTCTTAGGACTGGACATGACCAGTGTTCATAGTGACAGCCAGCTTGTGTGCTATGGAGCTGAAGTGTAGCTGGAAAAAACAGCTACTTATCCAGGGTCTTAAGTGGTATCCAGAATATTTGTAAAAGGGAGCCTAATGCCTCTCTTCTCATAGCATAGCCTGCATTGAGGAATTGTTTATTTTGAGTTTGAAAGGAAATTATAACACCATTCCTTTTGATTTCCTTTTTTTTTGGTCACATCAGTTCACGGAGAGAACAGTAAGAAAGGAGGCACTGAAATGTGAACTAAGCATGAAAATCTTTGGAAATGAACTTAGCTTCTTAGATTGTGAAGATTTAAGAAAACAAATGAAACATTATTCTTTAAATCTAGCTGGGCTGGCTGTCAAACTTCTGAAGGTAAAAGGAACCTTTTTTCTTTTTGAAAGTAAATATATTGAGAAACTCCTTTCTGACAGATATATAAAAGATACAAAATATTACTTGTTGTTTCTCTGAATTGAATTCTAAAAGGCACCAGTGTATATTTGGTTTAAATAGCATTCAGTACATTAGGCAAAGACTTGTTCTGATGTCTAATGGTTCTTACCTCTTGCTTCTCTCATTCAAATAAATCCATGCTTAAATGCAAATTCTTTTTTTAACTGGGGTAGGACTGATGTCTGACTCATGTCATGGTCATAGGCAGGTTTTGGACTGCTTACCCCTTTATGTCCCTGATCAGCTCAGGTAAAAGCACTTTCACAATAGATGCAGTCAAAAGTTATATCTGGAAAAACTCTTGAATACTGACTCTATTATGCAAAATAAAATTCTGAGTTTTGTTTGGGTTTTTTTCATCACAGGGGCAGGAGGTCCACTTTAATAAAAGGATGAGTTTGGCCACTGAAGAATTGCTGTTTCCAGCAATTTCAGGCTTTCCTGTTCAACTGGCAGTCAATGCCTCAGCAGCAGTCAACATAAAATTCAAAGGGAATTCGGATTTCAAACAACAGTCCAATTTCTTTCTAAATGGATACATCAAGCCAAGGTAGTAACTGCTGCTAATGTGTCACTTCCACATGTTCCTCATGTAAAGCAGCAATTCCCGATGTGAAAGTTTTGTGTGAATGCCTATTAATTAATTAGGAAATTCCTGAAGAACAAAAGCAGTTGTCAGCCTTCTGTTGCTGAATGGTTGCCATGGTGTAAGGGTGGCAGTGCTTTCCTGTCCTGCCTGTCTGATTTTGAACTCTCTTGCTATGTTATTCCAGTACTGGTTTAAGCTGACTATTCCTCTCTATCTCTAAATCAAATTCCTGAATTCTTGCATGCAGATGATTTTCTGAATGCTTTACCTGTGACAAGTAGATTTTTCTCAGGGTCAAACATGCTGTTACAGGTTATGGAGGTACAAACCAGTGGATGATTTCACCCTGTGTTTCCTCACCTGGCTATTTTAGCTTTTGTACATACTGAATACATTACTAAACTTCACTAAGTGTTGTACAGACAGAGAGAAACTTGCCCTGTGATACTCAATTCTAATTGCTTTCCCTTTCTTAATATTTCATGCTGAAGCCAGGGTTCAAATCCCTTCCTTAGGTGACACAGTAAAACCGTAATTCGTATTAGAAAGTGTGTGCTGATGTACATGCAGTCTTTTCAGTTATTTCCTGAAACAAAATAGTTCATTATTTTAATCATAGAATATACTATGTTACAGCATCAAATGCTGTGTATCTATTGAAGAGATTTAACTTAAGTGCTTTAAAAAGAAACTGCTTTTCATAGAAGGATATGTACATGAATTTTTCAACAGTGCATTTGTCCAGCTTTCTGTCCAAATGGGAACTGTGGGGACTCTGGGACAAGCTGGCCTAAAGTGGTTTACAGGAATGAGGACATCTACTAGTCTTGATGGGGGAATCCAAGTGAAGAAAGGGAAAGAACTCAAAGTTTTCTTGAACACTCCAGAAGAATCTATGGAGATAATTAATTTCAGGTAAGATTAGGCAAGGACTTCTTGTAAAACAGTAACTGTTAACTTTCTTGGATGTAATTGAGAATTTTGTTTAAATATTGCTGTAACTTTAACACAAATTGTTCTAAGTTATTGTTCAAAATTCTTGGTTGTAGCTCTAAACTCTACTTCAGAATGGTGGATGAGACAGAAGATATAGATGTCTTCCAAGACCACACAGAAAGCAGATCTTGCACTACAGAGGAAGGTGAGTCCAGCTATTGTGTTTGTCTTAGAAAGGCATTCTGAAATATCCAAAACAGATCATTCTGTTCAGAAGAGTTTCTTTTTTCACTTATTATCTCTAAAAAGTCTACAGTGCAACATTCATTTTTGTGTTTGTTTGCTGTTCTAACTAAATGTTTTAACTGTTATCTTCCACCAGTGTCTGAGATTATTGGCTGGCAGCTGTGTTCTGAAATGTCCTACCCTGACCCAGCCAGTGGTGTGGTTTTCCCCCTTACTGGACCTTGGAGAGTGGCTGTGACATTAACTAAGCAAGACAGAGGCCTGCAGCAGTACGTGGTGGAAGCTGCCTATAACTACATTGCTCAGGTACCACACTGGACTTTGGCTTTAATTTCAGTTTGTCATGCTGGTGACAGAGTGGTGCATCTATCTCAGTTCTGCACATTCAACCCTCTGGATTCCAAGCTCTATGTTATTATTAATTCAATTCCCAATATAGTGGGAAGATAGGGTGAACACAAATTACTGATGTTTATAGTAGGTACATACTATTTTTGTCTACAGAACAGCACATACAATCAATCTGTTGTCTCAGTGGGAGAGACTGTTTTGCAAATGGTGTGCCAATGAATAATGTGGTTGTCCTTTCTTTCTTTCAGGAGAATTCATGGATCCCAAGTGAAGCTGTCTTTCACTTCTTCATTGGGACTCCAAAGTCAGACTTGAAAAGAGATGTTGGTGTTGACCTAAGTTTTAGTGTCCCACAGAAGAAATTCAGAATCCAGTTTATACAACCTAAGAAAAAAATTGAGATTGATGGTAGGTTTTTCAACTAAGAGCCTGATCATCAGCTAATATCAGGAGAACTTCATTACAATTAACTGAGAAATATCAGTATATTTCACTCACTAATCTAATGCTGAAACTACCTTATCACATGATGGCTGTTCAGTTTACTGCTTTAGGTAGCAGTAATGCCAATAGGGTTTCATCTTGGTTAAGACTATATTTTGCACAGTCAGAGGTTCAGCACCTGGTTCACAAAGTCATGTTAGAGAAGAAAGCCATTACCAGGATTAATGAAATGTAGGCTAAAGAACATGGTGGATTGTTCTGACATCTTTTATACATATTGAACTTGCCTTACTGTTTCAATCTTCTGTGTTCTGTTAGTTGTGATGTGAAGTTTTGTGTTGCTAAATCAATTGAATGCTATGATATTGTCATGCATTATAATAAAAAATAACATTTTAATCACCGTGTAACATAGAATACAAAATCTGCAAACTCATTGAGGAAATATAAACTGATAAATACATGGTAATAATACAGACAACATATTTCAGCTTCTTTGGCGTACTGGTCAAGTGGTGTTTTGTGTTGATGTATTCTACCATATCACATATTTAGAATTTTCCACTCCTTTTAAAAAATTTTTTATTCTGGTTATTTCCAAATAGAAGATTTACCTCCACTGTGCAAAGCTTTGTGTGGACATTGTTCTGAGCTCCTGAAATGTCTCCACAGCACAACAATTTACAGGTTTTAGCACAGGCCTAAAGGAAGTGTAAAAATCAGTTCCAGAACTAAGCTATTTTGTTGGAGATAGCTTCATTGCCTCTTCTCAATTATTTTCCTCATAATATCGTTTCAAAATTACTAGTTTATTTTGAGAACACTTTGCAAAATGCCTTTGCAAATTCTAATCCTAGCCTTTTTCCTTTGAGCTGATATTTATTATGTTTTTACTCTCTCTATATCTGTTGTTTATAACAAGAACAACTATCATTTCGAGTACAGTTTTATGAAGCATCACTGAACAGTAAAGAAAAAGTAAAGAGTTGTTTTTTTCTCCAAGGGAGGATTGAGTTTTCTAAAAATTCACGAGTTGGACACCTGGAGCTGATAGTGGATGATCAAGATGTGTATTACATTAAGGTATGTTTGCATTTCATGAGCTCTCATCCTAGGATGACTGCTTACATACAAGCACGGAAAAGAAAGGCAATGAAAACACACACATTGGAAAACAGTTTTGTGAGCAGTCCATCTGAGAAACCACCACTTCTCCTTAGTACATATTTTTAAGATAGAGTCAGTGCTAGATTTCAACTTAAATCTCTGAGAAACTGCCAGTATTATCAGTAACACCATATTAATTTCTGGTCTGATATTGCAACATTCATAATGATTTCAGTCCTAAAACCAGTAGAAGCTGAAGGAAGTAGGAAGTAGCATCCTGCACCACTGTGACTCCTGTGTAACTGGAAAAACAAATCCATCCTTCATCCCCATTATTAATGGCAAGTTTTAGACTTTGTGGGCCACGGAAGGTGTGTATAGGAAAACATATCTAGTTTTTAGTTGTGTAGAAAAACATATCTTTTCTTCCTCCTGTCATCTCATTTCTGAAACACCCAAGTCTATACTACTGCTTTCTCAAAACTAATGTTGTTGAATGGCTTGGGGTTTGCTTTTTGATTGTTTGTTTATTCTAGGGAATGACAGATTTGCAGATGCTGAGTGGAGAGCAGAGATACATGACCCAGCTGGAGGTAAAGCTGATAAAGCAAAGCAGTCCTATCATTCTGTCAGGAAACATTACTAAGCAGCTGGGCAAGAAGATAGCTTTTTCAGTATCTCTGAATAATTTGTTGAAGGATGCTGCATTTCTTTCAGGTTAGAGGACAGTAAGTATTTGCTGTATAAATGCAAGTTCTGGAGCCCTTATTTGTTAGAGTTGCCTGGTTTTGGACACCTATTCCTAAAATTCCTTTCAAATCCATAAAGGCTGCTTTTTAAAATTACTATCCTTCATAAATTAATACAAATATATATATTTCAAAATAAAAGAAATATTAAAAAATCTGTTTTGAATTACTGTTGGAAAGGGTGGGGGAAATAAGATATAAGGAATTACTTAACAAAAACATGCCAAAAAATAACAGCTGTTTTTCACTTTTGTTAGTACAAAACAATGCAGAGACACATATTTGTAGCTAAATGGCTTTTAAGACCTGTTGTTCTAAAAATCTCAAAGAATTTTTTTCTCACAAATAAGCTAAGAGGAGGATACAAGAGAAAGTATCAGAAAGAGAGCCTTAATAATTGTATAACATTGATACATTAAAATGAAAATAATACTTTGAAATAAACCAGTAATTTATGTTGAAAACTCTCATTTTTGACCAAAATGTCATAGGATTACATGGTACTTTCAATTAGAACTAATATTTAAGGAATGCAGAAGGCCAGTTTGCTTTTTTGGGAGAGGATCTTTTGGTGAAATTTTCATCCTTAGCTTTCACATGGACTTCCAGTGACCACATCAAAGCCAGTTCTGGTCTGATTTCAGGCTCTTATCTACTGGGATCTAGGGTGCACCAGTTGTGCTGCTGCAAAGCCAGCTTGCTCTGTCTGTATGTCAGAGGTGAACATCCACATGTTCACAAGTTAGGGCTCAGTTAATTAAAAGATCTATCTGTCTGAATTTATGTCATTTGAGAAGCAGCTTTGGCTGGATGCAGGTTGTGAGAAGTGTGGTCTGCAGGCTGTCTGTGGAGATGGAGAAAGACACTGAACATCCAGCTCTGTGTCTTTTTGTCTGTTCACTGCACAGGGAGTTCATCGTGGTGGAGAGACTGAATGCCTTTTTGGTTTTCCCCACTGTAGTATTCCTTTGACTAGCTGAAATAACTTCAAGGTCTACCACTGCATAATCACTTCTCTTCTTTCTGTAGCGTTTCTGGAGAAAAAGGTTGGAGATAAGCTGAGACAATACTTGTTGGAAGGGGAGACTCACCTTCCAGGTGTTCTTGGAGTTCACGGCATCGCTCTTCTCCAGCAGCGTGAGGGCTTGTGGTCTCATGGTCTGCAGATAAAATATGGACTCCTAGGTACACTGAAAAACAGGGAAAGTAAAAGTATTCTGTATTACTGTTTTCCTACCTAAGATTTGCCTCTGTGTTTAGAACACAATAGAAAAATTTCAGTTTATTTTTAAACTGTGATCTGAAACTTGGGATGAGTTTCTCTTTTCAGTTGGATAAACTTTAGTCTTTGAGTCTGCATATAAAAACAATTAATTTTTAAAATGTGCTTTTCGCAAGCATATCCAACATTTGATTTAAAAATCACTTTTTCAGTGAGAATTGCTCCTAATTAATTTGTGTTTTCAGATGTTTGCATACATGCACTCAGTAACACAAGGGGCAGTTTTCAGGAAGTAGTTGGCTGTGCTACCCTGGCTGCAGTCTAGGAGTTGTGTGTTAATTTTGTTGGACAAAGCAGGTGAACAATTATATCAAAGTATTGAATCCTTGTAGTAGCTAATCATGATAAACATTATAGGGGGATTGTTTATGCAAACTGTGTTGCACCTTCAGAGAGTATGTAGCAATATGACTAATCAAGGTTTCTTAAACCTACACAGGCATGACCCTGTAATTTGCTAAAAATGGCATGCTGATCACAGTATTTTATATACAACAATCAAAAGACACCTGAACACTTAAAGAGTATTTTAAGATGCTTGGCTATAGCTATGTAATTGTGAAGTTAAGTACTTGGAGCACAGTTATACTTTAGTTTAAACCCAGTTTGACAACTATGCCACCTGAAGTGGTCAGCAAATACTTCCTTGGAGAAGTACTGGATTTTTTGTTTTAAAAAGTAATCCTACTTATTAGTTGGAACTTCAAATTCATTATTGTAATTTTCTTCTCAGTGTCCAGAAGGGCTGGAAGTTCATTATTATTTTTTGTTTAAGATGAAATTTCATGTAATGTCATGATTTTGGGAGCTGGGTGGTAACAGAAAACCATTAAATATTGTGAGATACTAAAAAAGCTGCAAAGGTTGATCATGATTATTTGTAGTGCTTTTACTTCAGCCAGGTAAAATTCTCTTTTACTAATGAAGTTTATGCTTCACTTTGGATTTGTAGCATAAATCAACAAGTATATAGCTGTAAAAACAGACAAATCTCACTTTGATATTTTGAAAAATGGAAATCTTGAAGCCAGTGCCAGATTTATACTATTAACATTTTGAAAGATTACTTCTGATTTATTTGGATAGGTAACTTTGTGATTTAACTTGAGCAGGAGAGGCAAAAACCCCTTGCCACGAGTGCAGTACACAGCAGAGGGTCCAGGTGGAGATGGGTGCACGGAGCTTGTACAGACTGGAGCTGGGCCATGAGTTTCACTGTGTGCAGGCTCCCACCTACAGCCACCAGGTGGGTGCTGCCCCTGTGCCACCTGTACTCGGGGCTCTCAACGTGGATACAGAGCAGAATTCACAGCAAAAAGGCAATGCCCTCTTCTTTAGGTTCACCTGAAACATGAAGCGAGTGCATCTTGGATTTCCTCCCAGGTGGAAGTGAACTATGGGAAACACTGGGATGAAATAAACAACAAGAAGAAACTGCTGATCAGCCAAGCCTTTAAGAACAGTTCCAGTCCATCTGTAGTCAGCTATTTCATGGAGGTAATAGTGATGGTCAAAAAGTAAGACCTTCACTTTAAGTATTTAACAGACAAACTAAGGAGAAATTTTGATGATTTTTTTTAAAATTATTATTATTATTATGACCTTTTTCTGGAAATATGCTATCTACTAATAATATAAGGCAGCTACCCAAACCTAATAATTTTCTGTTAGTAGAGGTCTTAGCCCAGAGACACTGGGATCTCTGATATTTGCTAGAAGATAAATTTTGCAAATACTGGAGAAGTTTGGGAGTAATTTGGTCAGAGGTTTTTGCAGTGTTAGTTCATATATACCAAAGCTGCTTTGCTGACACAATGTGGAAGGAGGGTGCAGGTTATAATAACTCAGAATATTACTGCATTTTTCTTTTTGAATGTCCTGTAGTTGTAACAAATGTGTATTAAAGAAAGCTCAGTCTATAACTGGTGAGCATGCATGAACATCTATAGTGTGAATGGCAAATGTGCAAAGGCAGAAGCTATGACCTTCCTACTTGTGTGTGTGTGTGTGCATGTGTATGTTTTAACTTAGCCCTGAAAACGGAATCTTGTTTTTATTTAAATTTGCTTCACTTCTTTTCCAGTTTACCATGCAAGTCCTGGAAAAACAGGTGAATTATAGAACCCAGCTGCAGCACTTGTACACCTCTCAGGTGTATTTGCAGAGCAGCACCAACTTTGAGGTGCAGTATAATGGCCAAGTACCATTTGTGGCTGGGCTGCAGTGGAAGGATGCATCCAGAAATGGCCTAAAGAAGTGGGAAGGTGAAGTACCCCAAACCATTTCCAGTCTGTGATTAGAAAAGCAGACTTTGTAAGCTGCTGCCAGGTTTTTCTGAGCAGTTTTGTGTGAGTGCAACAGAACGATAAAGATGTTTGTTGGAAGAGAGAGAGACCCTGGATGTTGTCCAGCCCAGCTTCCTGCTCCAGCCAGGACTGTTTCTAGCAGTAGATCACACCTGTTGTGGCTTTTTCTGCAGTTTTGAAATCTCCAACCTGTCACAGCCTAGCTGGCTGGCCTCTTCCAGCAGTTCCATTTACACTAGTGAAGGGCAATAATTTCACTATATACCACCCAGAGATTTTAGCAATTGGAAGAGAAAAGGTTGATAGTAGCATTTTAGCTTCATTCTGAAACCCCACAATCTCATCAGCCTCGTTGTGGAGTTAGAATCCAAGTAACTTGACATCTTATATTTCTGTCAGCTGTAATGTGTGTCCCTTGCAGGTGTGTTCAATATGGACACCCCATGGCTGTATCTGTACACAGCTCACAAACTGCATCAGCCTCAGCATTCTGCTTATTTACTGACATCTGAGCTGGCAGCTGGAAAAGCTCTCTCCATTAAAGACCTTGTACTGGAACTATACTGTAAAGATCAAGGCAATGAGAAGGAAGGAAAAGTTCACATTTACACACCAGCTACCACATACCTGCAGGTTGGTGACATGGTGCTTCACAGAGTGGATGGCTTTGGGGACAGGGCTCTGTGCCATCACTATGCCCTGAGTTTATGGTTTCTAAGCTTCCTGCTAATTTATTTTAGACTGTGCTATGCAGTAGAGGTTTAAAACTGATTTCATCATAGTTGCTGGGGATTAAGCAATGTGGTAGACTTCTGTCAATATGCAGTTGTCTAAATCTTTGACTTATGTTTATGATTAAGATACTTCCTTCCTCAGCTTTTCCTCCTCTAAGTCACTGCTGCTTCACACACAGCATGGAGGAATGTGAGAAACATTCTTGAATGAGAAAAAGGTGTTTATCAACTACTTTCTTCTCAACTATTTAGCTTTTTGTCTCTCCCTTGTTTAGAGAAGATAAAATAAACTTTGAGCTCTGTCTGGCAATCCAGAGTATTTTGATGGTGGAAAAGCTGGCACACATTTCTAATAGTTCTTGTGAATGATCATTCTGTCACCTCTGTGCTGTGCTGCTGCACAATGGAATGCTGTCTGTCATGGCTCAGCCAGACTGATGTCTTTGTTTTTCAGGCATCCACAGTTAATCGTCTTGGGAGGAATGTTCTGCATTCATACAGTGAAATGATCTCTCTGTGGAATCAGCTTGTGAAGAATGAGATTCATTTGGAGAATAACGAACGAGCCAAACTTCTCTGCTTTAAGATAAAGAGTACAAAACAGGAATTTAACTTCACAGCCAGCTATCTGAATCTGCCAACGGTGAGAAAGAAAAACAAAAGCAATTTTTTTTGACTCAGCACTCTCTTCCTGAAAGACATTATTGCTAGTGTTGAAACTCAAATCCTTCCCTTTCTGCATCTGTCTGTTTTGACAGGCTGCAGTGTAAAACTAGGTTCAGAAAGAAAACAAAACCTTTTGTGGCACAGTTTGGAGTATTTCTCATGTATTTGGAAGGCCAATTACAGTCAGGGAGGAGAGGGTGAACAGATACTGCATGACTAGAAAGAGAGCTGAAGATGTGACTACTCAGAATTTGATGCAGATATATGAGAGGTGTGGAAGATTCTACTGTCTTGGAGAATCAGAATCTCTTGCCTGCTAGTGAGCATGGTAACAGCCCAGGTTTATATGCAATTTTAATCTCTACATCCCTTCCAGTCTTAAAATAATTTTTGCTTTGCTTGATGGCTGTGGCGCAGGAAGGGTAATCAGCAGTTTGAAAGAGGTACTTTAATCAGTTACTTTTGTCCATTCATACCTTGCAGGAAGTCTTAGAAAGTGTTTTTCTAAACATAGAAAATGCTTTGAAAATCCAGTTAGGTTTTGTATGTACCAGAGCTTGCTTAGGTTGCAAATAGGTGACACTCAAGTGATACATTAGGGTGTCTTCTGCTGGAGTCAGTTTTCTACTGATGGCACTTTTAATCCTCTGAGAGATTAATGGAGATCTGGACTTAAACTGCAGCAGAGGTGGCTTGGTCTGTGAAGTGACAGCCTTGCTGCAGCCTGTTGAACTGTATGGTTTCCATATTGATGTTCCTGAATATGAATGCAGTAAATCTGATGCAATTGTCCTTTCCTGTTCTGGTCTCATGATCTGAGCACAGCCTAAGAAGACCAACTTTTCTGTGGTGGTTGCATGGAGAGATGATAAAACTCTGCCTGTCATACTGCAGTGTGAAGGTCAGATAAAAGAGCTGAGGAAAGAGAAGATGCTCTATCAAAAACGTGCAACCCTCCATTTCAGGTTTAGTATTCTTATTTCTATCTTTTAAGAATGTTTTGGCCTAAATTTATTGTGCATCTTGATGCTCTTAGAACATGTTCTGGGCTTTACAAAGTGAGAGTGAAACATGCACAAAGTCTGTGTTTTGTCCCATCTGGCTCCCTGAACTTGCTCCAGCACAGCAGCTGCATGGGCTGGTTATTTGCATCCATTAGCTTTTGGCCTCTTTGTTGAAATGACAGTGACCAAGTTGTCAAAGGAAACAGACCATTTGTGCATGTGTTTGTTGGCAACTCAGTTGGTCATATAGCCTCCTTCCATGAAAACAGTAGGATTTATGGTGTGTCCAAACTTGGAAGTGGTGAGAAGTTCCAAAATCCACATCTGAACCTCTGTGCAATCCATGTGCCTTTTTCCTAGTCTTTAGGCATTATATAGCCATTCTAAATCCAAAGGTATCTGCTTAAAACATGTAACAAATGGTCTTTTTTAGAATTTGGAATATGTTTCCATTTTCTGATGAGAATGAGTGGACTACTTCTATATATTGGCTGTCCCTGAAATTTCTCTCTTCATTATCCATTACTAAAACACAGCCTGAAGGCCTTGGTAAAAATATATGCTCAGACTAGAGACATCTGGATTACCTCTGGGGAAATCTCAGCTCTCTTAATGCACAGCAGCATCAACAGGATTGCACAGGCTTCCTTAGGAGCCCCTGTGCAGCTCAGAGATAACTAAAACACTGGGAGGTGTCTTTTCAGTAAGAAATATCTGTAAATGAAGAGCTGTACCAGATATTCTAACATGTATAAAGACAGTCCAGTGCCTGCTTATAAAAGTATGTGATGTTTCCAAGAGGTCTGACTAAGTAAATGTGCAGAAATATTTAATAAAGTCCATAAAACATTACACTGAAGTAGTAAACTACTCCAAGAGCTGTGTAGTGCTGAACATCTGTTGCACAGGATTCTTGGCATGTAGATACTGTTTCTACAGAAACTATAAATTGCGGATAGGTTTGATTTTCAAACCTCCCAGGAGCTTTTGGACACTGTTCCTATTTGAAATGAAGTCTTGGCGGTGAAGGTAGAGAAGGTGCATGGGCTGGTTATGCATGTCAGAATTTTAGAACAGCACCTTCACCCATGCCCTTCCAAGCCTTTACCAAAGTCAGGATGGAAACTCTATCAAAAATTCAGGTTCGTGTGTAATGTTTGTATGAAGTTGTAATTATGCTCCGTAGTTTCTGAAACATCTGGTCCTACGTGTTTTGCTTCTGTACCTGACAACCTGGTGGTAACTGATAATTTTGGAGTTCAAGTTGAACTCTGCATGATTTCTTTTTGCAGTTGTCTATTAAGATATTTTACATTATGTTTATTTCTTGTTTTTTTTTTCCAGGCATCCTTTTAAAGTGTCCTTTCTGCAGAGCTTCCTTCTGCAGGAGACATTTACTATTGACAAAAAGCAAAAGCACTATTTCATGGAAACAAAAGTTTTGATAAATGGGGTGGAGGAAACAGTTCAGACTCTTATACTTGGTTACCAACCTGAAAACCCCTATGTGAGTTATCCAAGAACTTCCTTGAATCTGACATACCAAAACAGCCTGCAAATGAGTCGTTTACTGCATATATCTTATGTTCCTTGTGTTTTCTCTCAAACTTATTTTTAGATTTGTGCTGGCTTAACTCATCCTTATAACTACAGGATGTTCCCCAAAGATGTTGAAATGTGCATTTTAACTCTAAGTCATCAAAATGTAAGTAAATTTCCCATTAGACTCAGTTAGGAGATGTTCATTACCTGTTTATTTACACTTTGTTGTCTTTTCAGACCTTGCTATTTGTTTTTAGTTCCTCACCAGGTTGCTGCTGCCACTGAAATGTTCAGAGGGTGATTATGTCCTTGGTACCTCCTTAGTTTTGTATAATAATGTGTTGTGTAGTAATCTATGATAAGAATACATCATATATTATATTTTAGAATATTATTATGCATGAATGTTGTTAATAATAACAAGTACTGGGAGAGAATGGATTCAGGGTTCTCACCCTTATCTAGCTGTATCTATTCATCTTTCTTAGCACACTTAGCTATTTTTCCTGATTTTCTTGTTTTTCATTTTGAGCCAAAACATAATAGCTTGCAACTCTTTCATTTTTCATGATGTGTAGGGATGACTTTTCTGATCTTTCATTATACACAGGGTTAATACTCAGTGCAGTTTGCTTACTCCTGTTCTTAACACACAGGTGAAGTTTGAGCTTGAGACTATCTTAAAGGTGAATAAGGAAGATATTCTCAGTTTCCTAGGGAGGTATCAGGACAAATCCAATGAGGCAGATTTTAGACATCTTTTACATGTGGATGTGACACACTCCTTCCAGGTATTGGTGGTTTTAATTTTTGGCATTTTATTTTTTCATGTCCTGATGACTGTTTTATTGTGTCTTCTCCCCAGTGATAATTGTTTGATGCTGGTAAATGTCCTAATCCAATTGAGTCCTGGCCCTGACAAATAACTCTGGGTATCTCAGCAGGTCAAATTATGTATCAATAATTTGTGGCAAAAATACCTTGTAAGACACACATTGACCTTTTGTTTTCATGCTTTTTTTACTGCATTTGATTTATTTTTCAGTATCTTGGGATAAAATTGTAAAATTTTATACACACATTTGCTTATACTTATCCTTCACTTCATGCTAGAAGTCCAGACATTAAATCACGTGAGGCAATTGGTGAGAATGCAACTTTCTGCTCTGATACTTTACTTTGTCAAATAGCTTGAGTTTCCACAAGCAATGGGCCTAAGTGGGGAGCTGTTTTCCAGGCAGACTAAACTGGAACACTTGGACTGCAGTGTGAGTGTAAAAGTCATCATCAACAAGAATGTGTCTTCACAGGTCAGTCCCCTGCTAATTCCAGTCTTGTTGCTTGAACTTGAAGCTTTTGCAGTTCATACACTCAGTAACTATAGTGGAGAGGTGTAAATTCTTAGGGAAACAGTTCACTTCTGATGGTTAGAGTTTGTTCTGGCTAGATAGCTACATGGGGTAGGAATAGCTGGCTTGTGTTTTGGCTCAAGTTAAGAAAACTCTTAAAGTTGAGTTAAATTGTACTTAAAATTCAATGTAGCTCACATTTTGTTGTGACAGGGTTGAAATGAAGACAGGGAGATCACTTATCCATTACCCTCACAGACAAAACAGACTCAACTTGGGCAATATTAATTTAATTTATTGCCAAATAAAATTAGAGTTAGATGATGAGAAACAAAGATGAGAGCTAAAAACTCCTTTGCCCCTTTTCTCCCCTCTTGACTTTTGCCCAGACCCAACTTGTTGTCTGCAGTTTCATTGCTCAAACTGATGTTTTGGTATTGTGTATTAAAATCTGAGGCCCATAGTATCCTGCTCTCCTTTTTCTCTATGTGCAGGCCCAGGCAGCCCTGAAGAGTTATGGTGAGAACAATGTCAATGGCTCCCTTCACCTTCATTCCAATGGAAGGGAAATGCTGGTGCTGGAGGTCGATGTGAACAATGAAAACAGGAGGAGTGCCAGAATTGTTGAACTGAGGGCTTTTCTCCATCAGACAGTCCTGACACACCCAGATACAGTACAGGTCCAGCTCATGGGCAAAATATTTCCATCAAGGTAGAGAAACCAGAATCATGGTTAATTGAGGAACTGAAGAGTGTTTTGGGATACAAATTTAAATGCAACTACTTTCATATGGCAGCAGCAAGGCCACTGAGCAAATGCCATCTAATGTCTTATCCCTATTATAGAAATACTTCTGCTCCTTGTGTTTCGTAAGTTGGTATAAGTTGTGTTAATGTATTTTAGTTTTTTCCCTAGGACTTTATACAGAGAACTTTGAATGAACAGATGGTACAAGTTATGCCAGTGGAAAAAGTAATTTCCCAATGTTTATTGTAAGGTTTTTAAAGTATTGGAGAAAGCTCTGAGGTGGGAAATAGAAATTTGGCCCTCCCAAGTTTCAGCTGATTTTTCAAATTTCACAAATACAAAAGTATGTAGTGAAGAATTTAGTGTTTCTGCAGAGGTCCTATTGTTTACCAATTGGATGGGATAAGGAGAATGAGGAAGTAAGAGTTAAAGAAATTGGAAGTTACTACTATTTAGATGAAGCACATTAGACTTACTAGTAACACTAGAAAAAAGATAAAGTATTCCAAGAATGATATTTCATGTGTTTCTGCAGTTTGCTTGCATTTCTGGGCTTCCAATAGTGCATTAATTTGTTTAAATGCCAAAGTAAGCTGTAAGAGCAATTTATTGCAGTTCCCAGGAAGGAAAACAGAACACTTAAAAATTTAGGAATGACAGTTTATTTAGGATTTGTTTTACAGGGAGAATACAAACAAAAATAAACTGTTGAATGTTTCTGGGGAACAGCTAAAAAGATGCAGTCTGTACAGACTTCTGTTGCTGACTGATAGAATGAGTCTTACTTCCCTGAACTATGTAGTTTTGTTCTTCCCATGAAGTGGATTTTCACTGAGGTTTTACTCATCATCAGTCTCTCAAGAGGGTTCCAGTTTCTAGGAGGGATAGCTAACCCTATGAACACTGGAGTGATTGCCTCACTTTTAGGTATTTTGTGTAGTATACTAGAGTCTAGAAAGTCAGATAGTTCAGTGGATAATTTGTTGAAGGCCATGTGAAAATTGTGTGTCAGTCTTATACCTAAAACACTGACAATGGAGGTTTTTTTTGCTGCAGCAGGTTTCTCTAAAAAGATGTGCTGTATTTCTCCAACACTGTTCAATTCAGGGTCAAGATGAAAATAAATATTGTTGGTTCATTTACCAAACTCAAATGATGGTGGCACTTAGAATTATTTTTTAAGCTGAATTCTCAATGCTGCTCTTAAATCAGCACCAAAGAGATATTTCATATGGTGACAGAGAAGGCTTCTATTCCAACTCAAACTCTCTCCAGCTCTTTCTTTTATTAGGAACCATGACAAAAGCATTCAAGAAATATAAAGAAAAATTAGTTTGCCAATCTGTGAAGCTTTACTGAGGAGTTTTATAAACATCTGGTGAATAGCATGTGCTGACTGCAAGGCATCTGATTGCCTGATTCACAACACTGGAACGAGTGCCCAGAAAGTCTGTGGAGTCTCCATACTTGGAGATACTCCAAACCTGACCACACACACTCCTGAGCACCCTGCTCTTGTTGATCCTGCTTTGTGTGAGGGGGGATTCATGTTGATCCTGAATCAACTGTAAGAATTTCTTACTAGCAATTTTTGTGCCTGTCTTTTTAGACTTCTGTTGTCTTCTGAGTTGAAGCTTAATGAAAATAGGCTTCAAATGGATTTCATGGGAGCCAGGGAACAGAAGGTTGGTTTTGTTTTGTCACTAAGTGGAAGAGTCCAACACACTTTTACTGGATTGAAGGCCATACCTCATCTTCTTTCTCTGGATGGATTACTGAAGTGCAAAAACAGCATTAATGATGGTATTCTGTTCCTTTGTGTTTTATTCTAACCTGCAGCTATCTAAGCAAGCTTCTTAATTTTAATGTAATCCTTCCTGAGCTGCACAATGTATTCAGCTCTGGGGCCCCCAGCAGAAGAACAATGTGTACCTGTTGGAATGAGTCCAGAGCAGACCACAGAGATGATCAGAGGGCTGCAGCCCCCCTGCTTTGGAGTCAAGCTGGGAGAATTGGGGTTGTCATGCTGGAGAAGGCTCCAGGGAGACGTTGGAGCCCCTTCCAGTGCCTAAAGAGGCTCTAGGAGAGCTGGAAGAGGGACTTTGGACAAGGGCCTGGAGTGACAGGACAAGGGGAAATGGCTTCAAAGTGACAGAGGGCAGGTTTAGATTGGATATTAGGAAGAAATTCTTCATTGTAAGAGTGATCAGACAATGGAACAGGTTGCCCTGGAAAGCTGTGGCTGCCCTATCCCTGGAAGTGTTCAAGGCCAGGCATGGACAGGGCTTTGAACAACCTGGGCTAGTGGAAGGTGTCCCTGCCCATGGCAGAGGGGCTGGAACAAGATGGGCTTTAAGGTCTCTTCCATCCCAAACCAATCTGTGATTCTGTGTAATGCAGAGCAGAGTATTTAGCATGCAAAATGAACTGAGGGTCATTGGGCTGAGAGTACTTTTTAGTGGACTAATACAGTTTGGAATTTTTCATGTATTCATGGATTGAAGGAAGTAGTGGGTGGCCTCTTTCTGCTTCTGAAATATGAGGGCTGACTTGAGACTCCTACTCCTTTGAATGGCTCCATGGGTGGAGTAGGTCAGTGCAGAGCTCTGGAGGGATTGTTTAGCCTGCAATTACACAAGTAGGAGGTCACATTCCCTCTGTAAATTTTCATTCAGAGGGTAAGTGCAGCACAGTCCATGGCCTAAGGGCACAAGCAGCTTGGTGAATAAAAAGGAACAGCTGCCACAAATACGATTATGTAATTTGTTTTAAACACAGACACTCACTAGTAGAGAAACCCTTAACACTAAACTGATTTGCTCTCTAGATTAGGGAAATTTATCTATTAAAGTAAATGAAAATTTTTCTGCTTCCTTCTGGTATAAAGGTCTTGGTTAATTTATATATTTCTTCTAGAACTGTGGTTATTTCTGTCCCAGGAATCTCTCTACGTAGTAATAATTTCTGCCTGTTACAGGTAACATCAATGTGATGGTCAACAAAAGACTGTATGGACTGCATGTCAGGAACAGGAATGTGTTTGAGAATATCACTGTGCACAATATCACTGTTGCCATGGTTCAGAATGGCAGTCAGGCAATCCCAGTGGAGGCAAGACTGAAGGGACACCTGGAACTGAGTAAAGGGAAGAAAAGGGGGCTAGCTACCTTCCAGCTGGATCAGAAGGCTCTTTCTGTAGATTTTTTCAATATCATGGATTGTGGGCATGGCAGAGTCAGTGGGACTTTCACACATAATATTGACTTTTTAAAAAATGCAGGTAGGAAGAAAATCTGACTTGATGGTGTGGTGTAAAAAGGTGAATTTATCTAAATGACTGCTGACCAGTGGAAATAGATGAGTTGTGTTTGCTCACACCAGAACAAGATGTGATCCAGTCTTAGCAGCATTCTTTTTAATATTGTTGTGGAAATACAGTAAAATGGACACAGAAATAGTTCAAAGAGTTTTGAAATACTTAAGAGTAAATGATTTCTCTCTTGTATATCTGTGTTTGTGCACAGCGTCTAAGCTGACCTGTTCCTCTAACTATAATTTTATGCCAAGTGTTTCCTAAGCAAAGCCATGGGTTTTCGTGAACTGGAGTTATCAGTAATTTTCATGGGTCCCTGTGGACAGAATAAATCTTTTCTGAACCTTTCTGACAGCTGACTACTGGAGTTGGACACAATACCAATTGGTATATATACTTTATTAAGAACAGGTAAATCTTTGATTTCCAAAGTGCATGCCACATTTTAATTTAGCTGTCCCTTTTCAATACAATTTTCACCGGGTAGGTAATGTCCTTCTATAAATATCAGTAAAGTGATCACACTTTATATAAAGGTATGTCTTTTCTTATGAAAAACTAGAAAAGGCTTCTTTTGATCTGTCATACATCTTCTCTGTATTCTGCAATGACAATCCAGAAGTGCTGTGTTGATTTTCCTTCCTTCCCTGTCAATAGGTTTGCCACTGGATGGAATTCTTACTGCCACGTGTGAGCATGGCACAGGAAATCACACCATTGCCATAGCCCTGCAGAGTGGCACTGAAAGGATTGCTGCTGTGTTTGAGGGGCACAGACTGGCCACAGAGCTTCCAACATCCCAGCTGTCTGTGAGCTTAAAGCACAACATCCCAAAGATAAAGAAATGTGGGATCCCTTTTGTTGTGGAAGCCGCTGGCTATTATGAGGTAAGAAAAAATTTAATTTCTGGCAGGAAAATTTGTGTATATATAATAACTTATATACAGGCTTTTCCTGGGCATTGTGTATATTTATATTAAAAGCTGCTCAGTTTTTGAGATGTACTGAATTACTGTGTGAAAGAAAGGTGTTCCCTGGCTCCTTGCCATACTGTGGACCTGTCCTCTGAGCTCTTGGAGCTGAATCTAGACTAAATGAGATTCTACATTCAGTTCTCATTTAAGTGAAGTGCTTTGCTGCATATGAACAGATGTCCAAATCTCTCTTTCCCCTATAAATGGGAAGTGGACCAGCAGGCCTAAGGCTTGCATCTGGTACTGGATTTAACTGGTTCTGATGTCATCCTTTGGATGGATACTAAAGAGTAGAAGAGTGTTTAGCATGGCTTTCCCTTTGGAAATTCTTACCCACAGGAGCATTATGGACCATGATTCCTGGTATGGTGTTGTTTGGCCACTGGTCTCCCTGTCTGCATTTCTGCTATAGATCTGTGAACAAGGTTACAGCTCTTTTGCATTGCAGATTATCTCTCCATAAAAGAAGAGTTCAAATACTTTGCTACTTCAGACATCCACTGAAAGGCTCAAGTCACTCACATGCTAATATTTGGGTGGCTTCAACCACTGTGGTAGGGTTGTAGAGGTAGAGGTGTGCAGAGAAAGAATTCTAAACAGTTCTTTTGCCTTGGTTTTTAGTAGTTCCAATGTTTTACTTGTTTGTGCCTGAGAGCTCAAGTCCTTCAGGGTACTGAATGCTCTCAATATGTTTTAGAGCCAGAAGGAATTATTGATATACTGCATTTAGAAGGTCTGGCATAATACTACAATCTCTATTTGAAATGAGGCTACCTTGATGAATTTGCACTTTTATTTTACCAGTGCTACTGCCCTGACACAGGCTGTGATGTTTAAGCACAATGAAACACACTCTGCCTTTCCCAGTTGTTGCTGGGATGTTGTTGTTTGTTTCTTTCTGTGATTTGGTTTCTTTTGTGCATAGAATTTCTCCAGAAAGATTGCTGCAGGGGTAACAACCACAGTGGAGACAGAGAAGCTCAAGATTGAAATAGAGAAGAAAATCACTGGCATTGCTATGGAAATTTCTCTTTCACTTCACCATGATGTGGGAGGACTGATGGATATTGTTCCACATGTACTAGAGGTTTGTGGAAATCCTGACACGTATGGTAATGTATTTAGTGCATTAAGCACTAAACTGTTTATCTTTTTGGAACCAAAGTCTAACCTTTGATCTTAAATCTATGTTTTGGTGCCTTCATCCATTTGATCCTTAAAGCAGCCCTGTAACTTGCTCCTTTGAATTTTAGTCCTCCCTGCTTTTCTTCATGCTCTGAATGTGCTTTGTTGACAACATCAACAGGTTGCTTGCAGTGGAGAATCTGCTAACAAACAACTTTCTGCCCTTTGCAATGGTGCAATTGCAGTTCATCATTTTGAGGTACTGGCTTCATTTATAAACTTGTTCTCAACAACATAGTGTCTTAACTACCATAAAGGGAATTTAAGTACTCAGTGTCAGGCATGTAGAAATGGATTTGAGCTACCTGGAAGTTTTGTGTGCACTTTCAAATATTTTCACTCCCTTAATTATTGGCTTGGATTTCCTTCCTGTTATTTATGTTATGGAACTCCAAAATAAAGATATAAGTCCATCTCTCCATTTGTTTCAGCATTTATAATTACATAGGATGAATACAAAAGGGTGTAGAGAACAGTTCTCTTCTAGTAATATGAGCTTTTAAAACAAGTATGTGACCTGACAGGAAAGGAATCTTGACAACAGCTTTCTGTAATTTTTCAGACTCCAGCAAGAGTTTCACTGAATGGGTCGATATTTACCAACAACTTTACTGCCATCCTCTTTGGACACGTTTCTTTTCATGACATGTTTGCCTGCCTGCAACTCCATGCCACCACTGACACCCAGCCTCATTTAGAAATCGACTTCCAGCATTCTTTGCCTTCACTTTGTTCTTTGGGAATTGCCAGAGAGAACCAACTGAAGGTGTCAGCCATGAGAAGTGACAAGTACAAGGGCATCTTTGGTATTGTCCTTGGGCCTTGCACCTTGGAAGCTGATGGAGAAGTGAGCCTGGCAAGCAATGAGACAGGATGGGTACTTGCTTTTAGAAACAAATGTGTCAGTCTACAGGTAAGCCCAGATTGTTTTCTGCATGCCCTTCCAGTCTGTGTATTTCAGATCACTGAGTCACAGAAAACTGTCTCCTGACACATTTTTGGACAGGCCAAATTTGGTCATTAAAGTTTTTCTGGCACAGCAATGAGTCAGAGCACTTGCAAGGGGAAGTGTATTTGAAGATGATAATTTGGAGTAATACAATGGTAGATGTTACTGCTGTTGCCCTAAAAATGTTGCATAATAATAGTTTATTAATTAAAATGAATTTTTGTCCTACCATCTAGTGAAAAGCATGTCTTTTTGGGTTGGAATTGTGGAGATTAAGGTTTTTTTCTTCTACATTAGTTATGAAAAGGTTATTGTAGGATTTCTTCTTCTTCCCCCCCATTTTTTTTCCAGATTTTTCACAGAGAAATTTCTGATTTCTCTATGAAAAAAAGATGTCTTGTATGATCCTTTCCAAAAGCAGATTGTTTCAGAAAGATGTGCTTTCTTATGAATTGGGAACAAGTGAGGAAGACAGTTGCTTTACCCTGTGTGTTTTAAACTATGTAATGTTTTCTGTTGCAGAGGATGGGATTGCCTCATGCTGCAGTCTTGGGGGGCTCATTTCGACAGAACATCTGCAACCTGGGCTTGTTAATGAACCTGCAGTGTGATGGCAGAGCAGTGGATGTGCAGATAGACACCTCCTGCCAACATGAATATACACTCCAAGGGATGCTCAGGCATTCACTTCCCTGGCTCAGCCAGCTTGGGTTGCCTCTTGAAAACTCTGTCTTGTTCTCTGCAGCCACAGACTCCACCACAGAGGGCATTTTCCTGCTGCAGGCTGGCAGATGCAGACTGAGGGCTAGAGGGGATCTCTATATTCAGAATAAAGCTGACTGGACACTGGAAACAGAAACAGACTGTCAACTTCTGCAGGTAGCTCTAGGAAGCTTTTAGAGTTTTGGTATCAAATGAAGGCCATGTGGGTTTTAGCTAAAATGACAGTGCTGGAGTGTTGGAAGGGCACTCTAAAGGCATGCCTGTGGTACTGCATTAAGCAAAGGCAGTGTCTCACACATCCTGCTCACAGGTGCTCTCTGGAGACTGAGATCAGTTCAGCCTTTGCTGTTGCCCTCACAGACCGACACTGCCCTTTAAGGCTGAACAGCATTCTAGCCTGAACTCTGGCAAAAATGCATTCCCTGGTCTGTGTGGATTATATCAAAACAGAATTTCCTTGGTTTTTCCAGTTAGCCTCACTGACTACATTAGAAAGAATGACTAATGCAAAATCAGGGTTTTTTTCTAGATGTTCATAGGCATTTATATTTTGCTTTCAAATTCTCAAATTGAGTAACTTCCTCAACTACAAAGTGGCAACATAAAAATAAAAATGACAGGAAAGTTGTAGTGAAGAGGGAATGAAAACCTCTAAAAGTATTAAAAATAGAATTTTCAGTGTTTTTAGAAATCTTTTGAACAAATGGGAAGAAACATTTCATTTTGGATGTTGCACAAGACAAGCTGGAAGTTTAATTATTAAAACACCCCAAATCTTGTACAACCAGATGCAAGAATCTCTGTTAGGCCTATGGTTTTTTTTATGTTAATTTGTTTGAAAACTGATATTGGTGTGGTCTGAATGAAGTATAGAATGTTTACTAAGCTTCACCAAGCTGAAGAAACAGGCATTTTTTATTTGTGTAAACATAAAACTTCATAAACATACAGAAATTGTGAATTCTGCAGGACAGTCCTTAAATCTTCCATTAGGTTCTATTCAGGAAAAATCACCATCTTTCTTGTTGAAAAGGAGAAAAATGGCAGCATGGAGATTGTAGATTTTGTCTCTGATATTGTATCATATAATACACACTTACCTGAAAAAGTTTGTATATTCCAGAGGATTTTTTGTTTAAATCTTGATAGGATCTCAGTTTCCCAACTCAGTCACGGCTCACAGGATCCATTCAGAAAGACAAGTGCCAGGCAGAGCTTCTCTCTGTCCTGGAAACAGAAGGAAAAACTGCCCGTCTTGAAGTGAGAGCAGAGTGCAAGCCAGCAATTACTCTGAAAATTCAGTTCAGGCATGACCTCCCCCAGCTGAAGGAAATCCCAAGGGAAAATGAGCTGTCCATCACTGCACGGAAACACTTAAAATATCTTATTGGAGTTGGAATGAAATTGGGTGCCTGTGAGCTTCAAATGAATGGGGACTTTGACCCTGAAAAGAACCTTCAGTGGAAAATGCTTATAGAAAACAAATGCCAGACAATTCAGGTATGGAAAAGAATTTGCTCCTTTAATGTGGCATTTATACATCTAAGCTAGGATCTTTTTACTTGCTAAAGTCAGAAGACAATAATCTATGATTTTCAAAGTTGTAGCAGAGAAATAAGAAAAACGTTCTCTTTTAATGTTGCATCTTACTTTTGGTAAGTAAGCCATTCACTGTATTTTCATCTGTCATATGCCAAATTTTCTGTTAATCAGTACCTGCAGATAATAGACTTGCTTGTGGTAGCTCTGTGTTTTCTAAAACATGGTTGAGAATTCTCTAGGGTTTTTCTATTCAGAAATGATGATAATTCAAAGTTGTCTTTGACTTTATCAGCAGTTACAATTTCTCAGCAGTTTGAGAAACAAACTCTGAAATAGTTTAAAAATATATGAAGTAAATAAATAATCTTCAGGTCAGAAAATTCGGTGTATGGAAAGTTTGAGAGACATGCTATCACATTATGATCTGTGGATTCAATATGCAAGTCAGTGTAAATCTGAATATACAAAGATGAGATTCACCTGCCCTTTTCCAAAAACAGAACTTATGCATACTGTGTGGTTTCACTGAATTTATGGATGCTTTGGGCCACTGGGACATTGCCAAGAAAAGAATATTAATAACTTTTCATTTAGGCAGGAAGAGCTGCCACATTGTCCAGTGTTCTGCTTATGCTGACTCATTTATCAAAAATAATAGGATGTATTCAAAATAAAAAAGACGAGAATTATAAAATGTATTAAAAAGCTGTCAAGATTTCTGAAGCATTCTGTGCCTATGCTGCCTGATGTACTTGATTTTACAGCTAGATGTTATTAAAGCTACTGTTAGGAATTCAAAGTTTCAGGGGTATAATATATTTGTGGTTAGGTCCAAAAGTGGTGATTTTTTACACTTTTTCTTTCTTTTACAGGATATTGGAGCACCAATGAAAATTGGTGGCTCAGGCTACCTTTTGATGGATAAAATGAACCTAGATTCCCAGACACTGATCACTGCTGATGAAAGTAAATTCCGAGGACTCCTCATACTAAAAGTCACTGATGTGAGTACCCTGCAGTCTGTTGGAGTGTGTGTACAAAGTACTGAGTAATGTATCCTAACCTATTTTATTTGGAACATATAGTCAAGCCTTAGTAAAAAATGCCAGAATAAAAATGAAATAATAACATCTTTGAAAATCTGGTACCTTCAAGGTGCAGTAACAGATGTATAGGATACAGGCTCTGGCACTTCCAGAATAATTTCCTCGTTATGCTCTTTATGTGTAAATTTTTGTTGTTTGCATTGTACTGTTGGATGTTCCTTACATTACTGTGATTTACCCTGCAAAATAGTAAGTGATTAATTGAGGCACTGCTGGTTTTTTATTCAGTGAGACAGCAGCACAGGGAAGGCTGTGAATCTCTTGCTTTTCTGTTGACAGTTACAAGTTTGGCTTCTCTTTTCATCAGAGCATGAGAACAGAGAACACACACAAGTATCTGTTTCCTCACTGTGTTTCACTTTCCTTCCATAACTGGTAATTTCTGCATGTTTCTGTGCCATAGAGAAACAACATAGTCAGTGGGAGTTTAATTCCTATTAAATGTAGGATTTCTGGTTTGAGCTCTGTATTGCAGTGAGCATTGGGTTCTACACAGTGAGCTTTGCTATCTGTGCTGTGAAATATTAACAGGAAAGGCAAGAGTTGGATGCAGTGCTAACCCATAATATCCAAGGAGCTGCTGATATTGGCATTCCCATGAGGATATTACTTGATGTGATATCAGAAAAAAACAGTGACTTCTATAAAGGATTTATTCATTTCTGTGTGAACAGCAAGCAAGTAAGTGTTTCCTCCATATCAGTAATATGTGAAATAGAGATTGAAGTGAGCTAATTGATTTGGTAAATATGTTTCTGTAAACAATCCAAAAGCAAGGCTCTGCAGGGGCTGGTTCAGTTCTAAAGGCCTTAATTAAATGATGGCAGTATCTTTCAGCCACTCTTGTACAATTGCTCCTTGCAACACATTTGACATCAGCAATGATCCATGACTCCCATGTGTAAACTATATCAAACCTTGCTTATCAAGAATCTTCACTTGGTGCAGCATATTCCCTTTTGCAGTACAAAGTTGTGACTTCTAAAGAAATTAGACAATTCTTCACCATAAAATTTTCATAGTTTTCATAATTTTATTCTGATGTGTAATTAGTACAATAATTAGTTATTTAGAGAAGTCTCTGTATCAGAGATGTGCCACAGTAACTTTTGTCGTATTTACTCGAACGGAGCAGATTACAGAAGAACTGAACTTTGTCCAGAAGTCGGATGTTGCATCTCTTAACTACAAACTTGCTCATAACATAGAGACATTGAAGACTTTGCAAATAGAAGACAGGATTGAGTTGCAGGTATGTTATCAGTGTCTGGGGAGACATGAATGCAGCCTGGAGCCATGCCATGAGGGGAGCTGCAGCTGGGAAAATGAGATGGCAAAGAGCAGTGGGTGTAGATGTGGCTTTACACATTTGCTGTTTTGGTGAAGGGGGAGTCCAGGTGCTCCCTTTGTTCTTGAGGGGAATCCAGAAGCTCAGTTTGCTCTCATGGGAGAATAGATTAGACCAGGACTTTCCACAGGCCTGGGTTTGGAGGTTGGCTCCAGGTGTGGAGTGAGAGAAGGGCACTGCATTTATGTGTCTGACAGAGCTGCAGTGTCCCCTGGGCACACAGGCCAGAGGGGAGAACTGCTGGGGTTTCACTGGATCCTTTCCAAATTGTATTTTCCTCCTAAACCATGACTACCTGGAATTTTTTGTTTTATCTGAGAAACACAAGACTTACAAAAAACCACTTACTCTTTATTAATCATGTAACTGAATAGCATTGAGGCATGACCATACTGGAGAATACATGTTAAATGGCTGAATTATAAAATAAATGGCACATCTGTAAATATGCTGTGTTATAAAATGATACAAGATGCATTTTTGACACATCTTTGAGATACTAGCTCAGCCAAAGAAGGAACCCTGACCAGCAGGAGCTTTAACTTTTACAATTCTGTCTCTTCACAATTTACTTTTGTTGCACACAGGCTATCTTGAACCTCAAAGTGATGAGGAGCTTTAGTTTGAAAGTGCTTTATGGTGCTCACCTAACAGTTCTTGAAGGACAAATCCAGGAGTCTGAAACAAGTACCAACATAACAGGGAATTTCCATCACTCTTTGCCATGGCTGCTACAAGCCAGAATCCCATCATCTTTACAGGTAGTTTTGGGGTTTTGTAGTGGTTTTTTTGGTTGGTTTGTTTGTTTTAATTATAATTATTGTCCTGTATAAGGATGTAATTCAAGCCCATGGCTTGAATGAAAACTACCTGCAAGGTACAGGATGGAAACTGAGATTTTCTGGTATTTAAAACCTGTGGATGCCTAAAACCTGACCTACTGAAATAGAAAATTTCTTCTTAACTGCTTTCTGAAAGAAATTCTTCCATTCTGATCAGTGTTAGTAGAGTGGGTGTTGTTGATACTGTAACTCTACAGAATAGCTTGAGCACATTGTACCAGGGACTGGAATATTGCTCCTATGCTCTTCAATGGCAGTTTTATACTGAAAGAAGTATTTCTTTGGGTGCTATTTTCAGGGAAGCATTGGAGTACCTGCTAGCTGGTAAATATTGTCAGTAGGTGTAGATTAAGTATCCTTTATATAAAGGGAGTCATGGTTGTGAGATAAAAAAGAACTTAATGGGAATTTCACACAGATCAGTGAGGCTGGTATGGCTTGACCTTCATTCAGTTGAATGAGCTTCATACTGGAAAGTCAAAGATGATTAATGAAAAGCCAAGATACATTTTGTTAATAGATAAATTTTGACACAAGTATAGACTAGAGAGAACTTTGTTTCACTTCCATTTTCTTCTGTCTTAAAATTAAATAGTATTTAAATATTGTTTTGAGAACTTATATCAACATGTAATTTTTAGGTAGATGTTATTTTTCAAGGGAGAAACACTGCTCAAGAGAGATATGTGCACATTGCAGCTGGAGAAACATCAATCACATACATAATAAACTCCTATTATATTGGCCACCAAGTGGATATCTTCTGCCAAAGTGTACACAGCAGTGAGGTACTCCAGGCATTTGGCTACCCCAAGGCAATCAACTTGATACTCAGTTTACAGAAATCAGGTGGGTAGCTGCCATTCCTGGCAGGGTTTTTTATTCTATAATAGGGTGTTTCAGCTGTTCCTAAGATTTGCTGGTAGTATCTAAAAAGAGGCTTTATCTTGTTTGTAAGTAAAATTGTCATTCTGAAACTGCATCTGTGATTAGTTGATGAAACTAGTCTACCCTCAAAGCTTTCCTTGGCAGAAATCCTATCTGGATATCTCTTAGACTGTGATCAAGTACCTTAAGTGCCCCCAGGGGAATATATTCATATGGAAGCAAACTTAACAACTGTGAGAGAATCAAGGGGCAGGAATCACTGAGGTTAGCAGGCATTGAATCAGTACTAATGTGAGTGGCATCATCTCCTTTAACCCACTGAGAAAAAAGCAGCAGGACAGAGGTTGCTCTCAGCCACAGTCACTGTACGATTTCCACCACAAAACCCAGCATTTCTGTGGGTTTTGTCTTATCACAAAAAATTTGGGGGTTTCACATCTCTCATCTCATTTTTATCTTTTAGCAGTCTCGTATTTTCCTTTTCAAAAATGCAAAGCTGGTAGGAAAGTGGGGAAAGGTCTTCAGGTCATGCCCTTTGGACATTGTTGAGCTACTGCAGCTGGAGTCAAAGGAGCCACAGGAGGTCAGAACAGCTCACAGCTCTTCCCTGGAGGAGGCTGCTACAGGCCAGGGATGCAGTTGGCTGTATGGATTAGTCAGCTCTAGCTGCACAAACACACTCCTGACAGGAACTGACTTGCCACTTAACACTGGATGTGGGTACACAAGCTCTGTTACCACAGGGCTTTGTAAGGACATCCAGAAAAACTGCCCTCCTCCAACCACAGGCCAAAGTTCTTGCATCTGAATGATAACTTTGTCTTGATGAATGTATTAACCTAAAAGCTGGCTGTATTGATTTTATGCAGGCAGTACTGAAATTTCTCAAAAATTAGCTGCTCAAATTGGTACTATTTTGTCCCTTCTATATAGAAAACAAAGCCAAGACTATCTGTGAAATCCAATATGATGAGAAAGCTATAACTGTAACTGTGGATGTTGACAGAAACTTTGAACTCTTTGGTATATTTATGTTCATGGCAGAGGTAAAGCATTCAATATCACTTCTCCATCACCTGGGACTTCCCTTCTTTCTTAAGGTAATGAACCACAGACCTTTTGCTATGTTTTGATTAGAGCTGTCACTTGAATTACATTTGCATGAATCCAGAGCATTTCCAGAGGCTTCAGTGCAAGTACTCCAGGTTTATACAAGTGCAGCTGAGAGCTGACTGGGCCCAGTTTATCTGAATCCTCATTTAACTGAAGTACTGAGCTAGTGGTCTGTTTCCAAGGAACATGGTCAGGTACCTGAAATCCCCAGTTTCAGGGTTAATCATTTCAGCAATATTTACTGTCACTTTGCAGCTGATAGGGCTCACAAAAGTAGAAGGAACCTCTGGTAGAAAACAGCTGTCCTGCATACCTAGAGAACTCCTTGGCTTGGTTAAGCCACTTGTAGCACAAATACCTAAAATGCTTCAGTGTTGAATAAACAGAGGTAGATTTATATTCCAAACTATCTGATAGGATCAACAGAGGCAGTACCTTGGGAGAAAGAAGCATTAGTTGAAATGTCCCCTTTCCTTTTAAAGGGCCGTACACAGAAAAACACTTCCAAGTGATCCACCACCATCTCTTCAAATAACAGGACACATAGCTGGGATGCAAGAGTAAAGGTCAACTTTCCTGAACATAAACATTGGATCAGTATTAAATCTGCATATTAAGTGTCAGTGTTTCAAAGGAATATTTAGTGCCCATTAATACTTAGTGGAATATCTTTTATACTCTAAATGTTTGAATGAGAAAAAAGAAAACCAGAGATGGTAATTCTTGAGGTGCCTTATTCATGTCTAAGCTATGAGTATAACTGGGGGACTTCAGAAATTACTGTTCCCACAGATTTTGGCAAATACCAGTGCTGATATGGAAGTGTGGGAAATGGCCCTCATCTTTCCCAGAGGCATTCTTTAGTATTTTCAGGATAAAGCTGTAGATGATGCAGCAGCTGTGGGAGGAAGAAAATGCCCTGGAGTAAAAAAATTGTGGAGCCTCATCTGTCTCTTTAAAAAAAAAAAAAAAAAAAAGGAAAAAAGGCAATTCCTTTCTAGTATGTGAAAAATGAGCGTGTGAGAGACATAAACAAGAACCAGTAGCTTTAGACTTCAACCAGATAAGGGTACATTGAAAGTAACACTAATATTTATCAATAATGCAAATGAGTAGCTATGGAAACACACGAAAAAAAGAAAAACCTCTCTTGAGGCCCTTGGTTTACATGTAGGAAGCATCCAGAAGGCCTGTCTGGAAGATAAACTTCAGTCAAGATGATGGTTTTAAGTGAGTCAAGAGATTGTGCTCAGTTCAGGTGAAATGATGGGTAGAAATTATGGCATGTGATTTGTTTATTTTCCCCCTTCACAGATGACAATTCAAGAAGTCATGACTGAAAATGAAACTGAAGGAGCTCTGAGGCTGACCTATGAACAAAACACAAACTTCTCCTTCTCTATCAGTAGAAAAAAAGACCAACAAGGGTAAAAGGGTCATTCTAAACTCTATAAAAAATGTCACTAGGCCACTGTGATTCCATGGAAAACAGTTACTGTATTAATCACTAAATCACTGGTGAAATGAATAACAAAACTTGGATGAAGTGAGTAGTCACACCAAACACTCTGTAACCCCAGGGAGTTTCTGAAGGGCTGCAGAGAGATTCCTCCTCTCACAGCTTGGGACATGCCTGTCTCTCTGCCTGCCCACACAGCATCCAAGTACCAGACAGTGAAAGAGCCCATAAAACTCCAGGTCTGAGCCAGACAAGTACTTAAAAATATAACCGAACTTAACATAAATGTTTAAATCTTACGAAATAGTTTTGGCACAGCTGAAACTTGTAAAATTATGGCAACTTGTTTTTTTTAAGTTGGTATCAGTATGGCTGCACAAANGAATAACAAAACTTGGATGAAGTGAGTAGTCACACCAAACACTCTGTAACCCCAGGGAGTTTCTGAAGGGCTGCAGAGAGATTCCTCCTCTCACAGCTTGGGACATGCCTGTCTCTCTGCCTGCCCACACAGCATCCAAGTACCAGACAGTGAAAGAGCCCATAAAACTCCAGGTCTGAGCCAGACAAGTACTTAAAAATATAACCGAACTTAACATAAATGTTTAAATCTTACGAAATAGTTTTGGCACAGCTGAAACTTGTAAAATTATGGCAACTTGTTTTTTTAAGTTGGTATCAGTATGGCTGCACAAAACTGTAGGCTTTTAAGGGTGTTGAGGAGGTGGGATATTTTCAAGCCTTGAGCTACTTCAGATATTTCTTATGTTTCTAGCAAAAGACCTTTGCACTGAAAAGTGTTGTAAGTTCTGTTAAAATCTCTAATCATTGTAAATTCTAAGGTTGTAAACCATGACAGTGCTTGCAAAGTCAGATTCCAAAATACCTTTCTCAGTTTTAAAAAGCAGATGCATTTGCTATGGGAAAGTGATTTCCTGTCCAGTGGAATACACAGGTTTTTTTATTAAGCCCAGAGGTGGTCATTTTGTGTGAATGCAGCAAAAACTGTGAGCTGGGTAAGTGTTCAGTGGCAGGTACTGCCATTTTAACTCTAAAAGTTGTGGCAGACTTGGAGCTAACTCAGGTGAACCAATGCTGCCAGCGAGAGTGGACTTTCTGAAATATTGTTGAACAAAAGTACATTTCTTCCCTTTAGTGAAGAGTTGAATATAAAAGCACTCCAGACTCATCCCTTCTTTCTACAGTACTTCCCTTGTGCAGCAGAACTGTCTTCTAAGGTAACTATCTGCAAGTAATCCATTGCATACATCACTGCACAGTAGACTTGTTTAACACCATAGGAGTCAAGCTGCTTTACTTCTAGTAATAGTATCTCTAACATTTTTGTTATTGTTAAGGATGTTCCTGTATTTAAATATGTTAACAGTCACAGTCTTTCCTTTTTTCTTTTTTGTTTTTTTGTTTTTTTTTTAATTTAATGGGACCTTGAAAAGGTAAATTATGATATGAGTGAAGCAAAAGGCAAACTCTACCTCAGGATGGAAAAACAGGATTTCAATGTTTCAGCAAAGCTAACTTTGACTGGAAGCAGCTACATTAATGCCATTGAAGTGGCACAGACCATGGCCCAGGTTGGTACCATCCACTGATGGCAAAGGCAGGCTGTGACAGGAGGGCACTCAAGGGGTGGGTGCCACTCAGTGAAGGTCAAATGCAGCTCCTGCTCTGTGATGTGTTTTGCCCTTGATTTCTCCAGTAGCACGAGCAAACATTTGATTGTGGATTAGTTTGAGTTTATATTTGTTTGCTCCTATAGATGGAGCACACATATAGGATGTATAGGAAATGAGAAAAATAGGGTGTTACTGAATAATTACCAGTTTTTATTGTGCAGGTACCACACATTTCTTTCTGTTTGTAAGAAAAGACATCACAAATACCTATTGTTGTGCTGTCTGCTGGATTTATTCTATAATAGTGAAACTCTTGATGTTGTAAGGATTATTCTCTGAGATAAAAGAAAGAAAATCAAACTGTATAATAATCAAAGAGATATAAAGGGAATAGTTGTTCATGTATGTTCCATTATTTGCAAAGATGACTTTCTGTAGAAATGAATAGTTGCTTGTATGAGAACAGTGGGCTTAGAGTATCATTGTAGTAGACCTTTAAAAACACATTCCTACAGACTCCACAGGACTCTGGGGTACCAAAATGACACGTAGGTTTTTAACTTCTCAGAGAGCTTGGGGTTTAATGTTTCTCCTCTTATATTTTTAGTTAAAAGTTCTTCCACGGCAACTTGTGTTTATGACAATTTACCAAAAAGGCAACAGAACACGTCTGCTGAGGCACATTGCCCTGTGGGATGGCAAAGAGATCAAACTAACAGGCACTTACACTGGACACTTCCCGAAGCTGCCTGGAGGTCATGGCATTCAGGGTAGGTTTCTCAAGTCTTTTACAAGTGTTCAAAGCAGACTGTAAAATAAACTAAACTACATAAATCTGATTTCAAAATGCATATTTAAAATGCATGTCCAAAGGGTTTCAATCCTGGTTTCAATTTAGGGCTTCTAAGGTCTTATTTGCTTTAAATTCATCATAGGTCTGGTTGTTAGAAATGTCCACTTCAGAATACTCTTTCAGCTTTGTGCATATGGAACAGAAAACTTAAGTACTGGGTAGCACTGGTCACATTAGCTGCTACCATGAGGTGTTAAACCCTTCTGTTGAGGCTTTATGTTCTGAAAATAGAGATAACTGCACTTACCTGTTTGAGTGTTGTAAGCTCTTCCTCTTCCAGTGTAAGGCCATCTCAGTTTCACACAGATTACTCCCCTGGCCATTGTTGCTGAAGTTGCTGTGGGTGTAGCTGTCAATCTTTTGATTATTGCAGGTAACTACTGTTCTGCTGGTAAATAGAGAGAGGGTTCCTTTTCTCACTTATATTTCCTTGTGTTGAGCAGACATCAGCACGCTGAAGCCATTGTGGCTGCTGGGTAGGGGTGTGTGTGTGTGTGTATGAGCAGATTTAGTGTTTCTCTGGGAACCAAGGGATGTCCTGCTGCCTGTGGGAAAATGTCCTGGGAAAGGTCATGATTCCTGGTGGGAAGTCTTACTTGTTTGTTTTCCTGGTAGTGGAACTTCTCCATCCTCTCTCCATCCCTTTTCCACGGCATGCCTGGATCAACTTATATGTGAAACATTCAGCACGCAGTCACCGGGATGATCTTGCTGTTGTTTGGAATGAGAAGGACAAGGTACAGTGGCCCAGAGCAAATAAATGTCAGGAGAATGACAGGAATATCAAGAGATTTTTTTTTTCATTAAAAAAGGCACTAAACAAGCCAAGAAGCTCAACTATAAGGCAAACTATCCCCCTTCCTGGATATATAAAAAATTCTGACTGTGAAAATGAGCAGCTGATACTCTTGGAGGAAGTATTTTCAGGCCATAGTATTTCGTTTTTGTTTGCAGTAATTTGACACCTAGCTGCTTAACCAAAGGTAATGAAATGGATAAGCATCAAAGCACTGGGCAAAGGCATCTGAGAGTAGGTGGAAAGAATAGCACAAATATCATGCTTAAAGCAGCTTAGGGACAAAGAAATAAAATCTAAGACAAGTGAGCGAGTGTGAGTATCAGTTGAGACTGAAAAGGATGAAGAACTTGTTGCAGGGGTATAATACTGCATTCACCCCCACAGAAGGGAACACATACCATGCTTAGCATTTTACTGATTCAGTGAAAGTTCTTTTGTATTTCATTCTTTTGCTCTTCTCTTTATTAGCAAGACTGACAAATATGGAACAGTTGAAACCAGTCTTTGTTTTCTTAAAGTAAGTCAGCACTATTTTAAAAAAATAAAAAGAGTGAAAAAGACAGAACTAGGCAAACTTGGGTAGGCTCCTTTCCAGATGTGGTTAAGTGGGGACACTTTTCTGACTTGGTGCTAACTGTGCTATCTTTACATGTGCATCTGAAATGCAGCACCTTGGCTGAGTATTACATTATTTTCCAAAAAATGGAAAGATAGAAGACAATGCATAAAATATGCTACCACGCATACATGCAAATGGGCCTGCAAAGAGCACAGAATTTCTTAATTTCTTTAAAAAGTGTTAAAATTCCAAAATTTACTTTAGCAGTCATATATACATATATAGAATGTATTTATAATAATATATTATTATACATATATAGAATGTATTTTTTACTACTACTTAAATTACCACAAACATTTAAGTGCCACCACTATCTAAATTACCACAAAAATACTTTGCTCTCAACAAGATAACAGAATTAAGCTCCTGATGAAGTAAATTTTTTCTCTTGTGCTTTAACTCTGCAAGCTGTGTCTAATGACTGTGGCAGTGCAGCCTGCAGTGCCTAAAGATGAGACCAAAATTAAGCCTCAACAAACTTAAGCACTTTTCATGATTCTAGTATAATACAGAGAATAGCTGTGCTTTGAGTTGTGCTATGCAGAAAATTCAAGCAGCAAGAATTGTCCTAATTTGAACATTGATTTCCCTCACTACTTCGGTAAGGACTTTATTGTGCACATAATTCATCTGAGGACAAGGTACAGGAAAATCTTACTGGCTGCATGTTTGAGGTCAGTATGTGAGAGGTGTTTATTTCACAAGTTCCTCTTCCATCTGTTGATATGGATCAGATATCAGTGTCATCTTCTCTGAAGTTTGGAAGACACCGGACAAGCTACAGAGCCACTGTTGCCCACCCATTTAATTACACTCTGAAGCAACTGGAGGTGCATTCCCTGTCAGAAAGAAGGGGCAGAAAATACAACCAGCAGGTGAGATCATAAGACTGAGCTACAAAATACACAGCTGTGATTCTGCATTTACTGTGAGTGTGCCTTTCATTGCTGAGAATTGCAGAACCAGGTATTATCCTGAAAAATGGAAAGAGCACTGAGTGCTGTTATCACCTTGTGTCCAAGCCACCAGCACTATTTCCTTTTTTAAGCATAACTGTTCCTAGCCAACAGCCTTGCACTTTTAGCATTGACCCATTTTGGATGGGAGGAACCCAGAGGTGCTCAGGAACCAGCCAAGAAATGAAAATGAGACAAATTTTGTCCATAAAGCAATGAACAAACTCCTAGTCTCACAAGGAAAACAAAAAAAAAAACCCACAACAAAACCAAACCAGAAATCCTTTGATAGCCCTGTGAGGAAAATGTAAATTTTTGGATTTTATAGGAAATTTTAACACAAATTCAAAAATGTGCAAGGCAACAAAGGCTTTAAAATATAGTTGTGAAGTGCACTTGCAAAGCACATATAGGGAAAAAGAGGAGGAGGAACTCCACAACTCATCCTTCAAGATCAAATACTACAGTGTAATTTCTGTCTGACAATGCACTGTGTGGACCAGGACACTGCAGCTGCTGAGGCTGAAGACTTTCAGCAATAAGCTGTGCAGTATTTGTTCATTTGAAGCCCTTTGGTGCTCAGGGGGGTTGGCACAATACCCAGTATGGCTCCAGAATCGTATTCAGAGGAATAAATTTTCTTGTAGGGTCACTATTGCAGTTGTGCCATGAATTGCTTTTGCATGACAGACCCCAGGCAGCTTCCAGAGAGGGTGACAAAAGCATCCCATAGCCTTGGTTGCTGAAGTGCAGCTTCCTTGTGTGTTTGTCTCAGGCCTGGAGCTTCCAGACCACAGAGTTCCATGGAGTTTTAACGTGGAGCTGTGGCAGCTTTCACTGTGCCTCTGTTTTCCTCCACTGCATGGGAATCATTCTGCTCCTTCTAGTCTTGCTGCTGGACAAACCCTTCTCTGCTTTCAGCTGCAGGTCTCAGGGAATGCTGGGCAGCCTGCTCACCTCCAGCTGGGCCTGGAGGATAAATCCAAGATGGACATCACTGCCTGGGGTGGCTGTATGACACTCACTGCAGGTCAGGTATGAGTCTCACAGCCTTGGAAGCAATGAGTAGCCAAATTTCTGTTTGATCCTCATGGAATGATTTTTTTTTCTGTGCTTGTTACCACATGAAAGCCTTGAAGTCAACCTTTTTGTGTCTCAGAGGAAGAAAAATAAACCCTGTGAAAAATTCTCTTTCATGTTGCCAGACATGGCTGTACTTGGGCTGCAGCTTTCCCTCAGGACAGAACTGTCAGCCCCTTAGGTTTCTTGGGAGAGCTTGAAGCAGTGTTTGACGGGTATAGACCATCCAGGGGCTCTCACAGGGTGTGTTTTTGCCCAAGAACCCTACTGCCCTAGGATACAATGAACACTTTTTAAAAAAAATTACTTATATATGTCAATTTTTTCCACTTTTCCAGCTTCAGAGAATATTAAGCATGGAACACCTGCATGCATGTGGGTCTCTAGAGCAAAGATCAACATTGTTTAATGAATTCCTAGATCTGAACTGGGATGACAAAAAATTCAAACACAATTTCACATACGAGGTAAGAGAAGGCAGTTGTATCTGTTGACTCACCATTTTTATAGAAGCTGTTCTCAGTAGATGAGAAATTATTTTGGTTTTAAATGTAATGTTGAGTGGATTTAAAGAAAGCTTCTGTAGAGCACCATTTTTGGTGAAATATCATTTTTTCACTTTACCTTTTATATTTTTCTCTACACAGCAAGAAAGCTAAATGGAGCATAGTTAAGAAAGAAAGGGTTCTTACAAATTAGAGGCCTCACCTGTGCCCTAAATTTGCAAAACTTGTAGGATGGGGACTGGTAACAAGGCTGATAAGCCAAAACATTGTCAAGTGGAAATGTTATGTTTTGGAAATGTTACGTTAAAATACTGAAGCTACTGGAATAACAAAAGCCAGCCTGGAGATGGAATGAGTGGGCTCCAAGGAGTGTCTAAGATCCTCATGACATCTTTTAACTTTGTTTTCTTGGTTCATTGCAGAGAAATCAGCTCTTGTATCCTGATAAGTTTCAGTTAGAAGCTGTTCTGGAAAACATTTTTCTGACCCCATGTACCAAACAGAAGATTTTGGGTAAAATAGAAACAAACTACTGCTCTTGCCTGGATTACTACACAAGCTTTGAGTTCTGTGACCTTCCAAATGTAAGTCTGACATAAACACATTAAATCTACTTCACTTTAAATATAATTACTCATTTGGAGACTTAGTTTTCCTCAGCAGAAACTCTTCACAAGACTTACCATACTTCTGTAACTTAAATAGTGTCATTTGATGGACTGAGGCAGAAAGATTCTGTTTGCCACTGTAGTGTCTTCTACAGGTCCTTTTATGGCTGTAAACATTCTCACTTCCTCCATGTTCTTTCTTTCGTATTCCTCTTTCAGATGTATCTTAATTTCATGTTTCTGGAGAATACCAAAACAGGCTCATAGGGGTTCAAAAAGGAAACTAGAGAGGAGTAAAAGTTCTTTCCTTCCCCTGTGGGTAAAAGTTTGCTGGTTTTTATGATTGCTCTGCTGGTAGTGATGGATTTTTGAACTGTAATGTAACCTTATTTTTCTACTACACACATAAACTGAAGGCCCACCCATGATCTTCCTTAGGTGCATGCTGGACCTCAGAGTTGCTTGTAGAGACTCACAATAAACACAGAACTTGGAACCTGCAACAAATGTCTCTCTCCAGTTCCCAGTGACTGAAACACATCTTGGTTTCCTTATTTACTGTCAGAGCAGGTCACGCTCTGTTAGCAACAGGAAAACTTTTTCCCAGACCAAGGTGTGATAGAACCTGTTTATAATGCAAAGAATGTATATGCATGTCACTGTAAAAGCAGGTGCCTCTGTATTTTTGGATCATCCTCTTCAAAGGCATCATGGTTTAAGCCCAGCTAGAAATTAAGCACCAGAGCTACTCACTCAACCACCTCTCTGCCTCCCCTCTCCCTGTGGAATGGGGAGGACAATCAAAAGTAAAACTTGTATGTTGAGATAAGAACAGTTTAATAATTGAAAACAAGGTAATAATATAATATAATAATAATAGTTACTATTACTACCTACTACTACTAATAATGAAAAAGAAAAAACTGAATGAAGTGATGCACAATACAATTGCTCATCACCTGCTGCCCGATGCCAGACCTCCCTTCCCAAACCCAGATTTGCCCCTTCCAGGTAACTCCCTCCAGTTTATGTACTGGACATTACATTCTGTGGTGTGGAATATCCCTTTGGCCAGGCTGGGGCCCCTGTCCCAGCTGTGCTTTTGTGCACCTCCTCACTGGCACAGCAGGAGAGACACACACACACACACAACAATTCATTGACTTAGGATAAACAACTGACCAAAACCCAAAACATCAGTGCATGACCAATCCCATTCCCATTCCAAATCCCAAACACAGCACTGTACCAGCTATTCAGAAGAAATTAACTCTATTCCAGTCAAAACTGGGACAATATTAATCTCAACTCTCATGTACACCCAAATTTATCAAAATGTCTGGCTAGAGTAGCTGGGAAGTGTAGGAGAAAAAACATTGGGCATTTTAATAAAGTATAGTTCTCTGCAGCTGTTCCTCTTGTCTTAGGCTGTAATCACTGAACGTGCTTTGTTAGAACACAGAAACTGAAGATGTAATGAAGACAATGCTGTGAGGAGCAGGAGGATGTGCTGGTTTCTGAAACTACAAGTTTTGTTTGTGGTGTAATTTCATTAGAATGCTGCCACTGTACAACTTCTTACTACTCACAGCAGAGGCCATTTGTTTGGAAGAATTTGGAAGCTTTAACACCTTTTTTCTGCATACTTAGGTAATTGTTTTATCTGGAAAGCACCAGCTCAACAAAGATGACATCATTTTGCAGTCAGAGGGCAGATTCCACCTTGCTGATCATGGGAGAGATGAGGGGTTGATTGGATTATCTATAAAGAATCAGAGCACTGCTGATGTGAAGAACTATTCTCTGGAAATTGAAGTGAGTTTCTGTTTTATTTTATTGGCACTGGGGTTTGGTTTTTAAAGGCCTGCTGCCATCTATCTCCCAAACGGATCAGGCGCAGGCAGTGACTGTAAAAGAGCAGGCAGCACAAAGCACTCCTGGTTTCTTTAGTGCTGTCTCTAAAGGAGCCGTGTGACCGACAAACCAACATTAGTTCTCTGCAGAACTGTCACAAATAATGCAAGCGTGTTTCTAGTGGAGTGTATCAATTTTAAGAGGATGTGTGCTATTATAACTCCCCTTCAATGTGACTGCTCTGTTGTGTGAGGTATGGGGTTTTCACCTCGTCAGACGAAAGAGGGAAACAAAATACAAGGCTTACACAAAGCATCATTTGCCAGAAAAAAGAACTGGCAAAAAAAAGAACTAAAAAAGGCATAGAACAGCTCATACAATGCTCATTCTGAGACAAATCTCTTCCTTTTTCTCTCCCCTCCCTCCCTATTTTGCATTTGCTTTTAATTTCCTGTGAAATTAATATTGTGGAGATGCAGATGGAGACAACAGAGTGAGGCAGAAAACTTAACAGGGTCAGCACCATCCAAACTCTTCATTAGCAGGAATGTGGGTAGTCAGGCACTAACTGAGACAATAGACCATCTCTTAACAGAATTATGATAATGATTTAATCAGTAACAAATACTAAATTATTTTTCCATTTCTCTCTCTTTAGAGAGGAGGGAGATGAAATGAGTACTGGCTGCTCTGCATGAGCTTGTTTACTCTGTGTTTTGGAATAAATGGCACAAATTAGCAGTCTCACAGAGAACTGACTGGGACATTTTTTCTTTCATTGCTTTTCTTAAAATTTTGTCCACAAGCCTCCTGCTAGCCAATCATTCAGCTCCTGGGCCAATCACTCTGATGCTCGTGCCTCTCTTAGTGTAACTCCTGCATAGTACACCAGCATTGGGAAACATTTTCCTCAACCCTTTTGTGGGAAGCACTGATATTTGAGCACAATCTCTGAACGATCATTAATTCTGTGGAGTGGCTTTGAATAAATGTTTTTTCTTTATGGCTGCAGTTAAGAGCCTTTGAAGATATTTGGCTAGGCCTGACAGGAACTGCTGCTTCCTCATCTGTCCAGAGCCAAATCCTGGTGGAGGGGATTATTGATCAGAAAGAGAAAGTAAAAGTAGCTGCTTCAAAAGGAAAGGAGTGTTTTCAGTACTACATGGGGTATCTGAAAGGTATGTACCTCACTGACCATGCTCTCAGCCATAGGACTCAGTTTTAGGTCATCCTACAAAGAGCAGGGAGCTGGACCAGGTCCTTTCCAGCTGGAGCTATTCTGTAACTCCCAGCTGCCATTGCTGTGAAGAGACAGGAGGAAAAGCCGTGCTGTACCTCTAGCACTGAGCGAGCTCAGTCCATGGTCTTTCAGATAAAGAAAAGCTGAAGCTTCAAATTTGTTACAAAGGTCAGTTTAGTAGACATTTTCATATGATTACAATAGATTGTAACAAAAGATAGGATTAATCTCCTCTTGATTTAACCATCATAAAGTTTTGTGCCTTGTTTAAGATAATAATTACATTCCAAATGCAATAAAGGGAATGAGACATGCACCTACAGAGACTGACTGTACCACATGCTGGAACAGATGTATGAACTGGGATGTGGGAAGTGTGCAACCACTGGCTACAGGGGACTGTCTCACAGCAGTCAGCTCTGACTGACAACACAGAGGAAAAAATGGCTCTTGGTTCAAGTTGTGCCTAAATTCTAGATGAGTAAAGTGAGGTGAAATGAGCTGTAAGAGGTGGGAATTATCCATATTTCAGCTACAGTAGAGTTGGGTGCAAACCAAGTAGATTTGGTGGTATCCCAGTTGCCACAAACTCATGTTGCTTACAACCTCAGCCCTTGTTTCACTTATGGATTTGCCATTCCACAGTTCTGCAGGGACGTTTCTCTGAGGTTCATGTCCTCACCTGTAAGTACATAATGTTTTTGAGATTAGTACCATTAGTTTGTGAATCACTGAAGTCAGAAATTTGTAAAAATGACTCAACTCAGCTCTCTCAACTCAGATTCTACGTGCACTTTGCCATCAATTTGTTTACGCTCATCAGTGCTTCTGTAGAAACAACTTGTGTGTGTGGTGGGTGGAAGTGACAGGCTTTCATTTAAGGGCTGAGCAGTTTTGAAACATCTGCAACAAGGGACAGTGAGGACTAAAGTAGAAAAAAAGATCTGTAAATCAGTATGACCGAGCTATTTAAATCTACATTAATCCAGTGCTTCCTTTGCAGTAGCAAATCTGTATTTGTAATTCATTGACAAGCCACACAGAAGAGAGAGATCAAACCCTGACAGTGATCTAATTGCCTCCTGTTTATCTCGTTTGTTTTTTTGTTTGTTTTCCCCCTCCACACCTAACACTCTCAGACTGATTGATCACCTAAGTAACTAAAAGCTGGCTTTGAAACAATGCCTGTCAATGTTGTTCCTGTAAATGAAGCGCTCTCTTTTCATTCCCTAAGGGGATTTGGAAGAAGGAATGGAAGTCAGTGCTTGTTCTGACGGGCAGCAGATGGTTGCTATTAACACCTATCTCAGCATCAATGGTGAGAGGCAGGAAAACGTGGGACAAGTGACTCTAGCAGCCGCTAATGGAAGCTTGAGTTTTCTGGCTCATGGGTGTGGGGATCCAGTTCTTAAGGCTGAGGTGAGACCCTTGAATGGCTGTTAACTGCAGCATGATTTTCCCAGAATATTATTTGATTTTATCATTCTGATAAGCACCTTCCCATGCAGGCTTCAGGTGTGAATTTTGGTGAGTAACCAGGCAAAATTATGCAATGTTTAAATTATTTTCACGTTGATGTGAAAAGTTACCACGGTGAGAATTAAGAAGTTCAGCCATGCCTAGAGATAGAAAGTACAGGACCCTCTTCTAAAGGGTGGATCCTCTGAGGAGGGTAAGTAAATAAAGTGAGAGCTGCAGTAACTGCTCAGCATGTTGGTTACAAAACTAATAATTAGAATCCTGAACGTGCTTTCACTTTTAATAGGGTTTCACATACTCTCTACTTGGGGGGGGAGGCTTTTTGCTTTTCATCGTTTGACTTTTCTGTTCCCATGTCTATCCATAGAATAATGCAGAAGTCTTTTCCCCTAAGAAATGAGGCCACTGTGGGTGTTTGCTGGCATTTAAACTAGTACAAACTTTGAATGATTTGGAACCAGCACAAGCAATTTTAAGTAATGAATTCATGGTTGTAATAATTTTCTCACAGAACAAGCTTAATGAAATTGGGAGCCTTTTGAAAGGCAGACTGATAGAGAAGATAAAAAAGTTTGATGGATACCTGTGGAGATTCAGGAGATCAGTAAGTACCTGGACATGATCTGTGAAAACACCATGAAATGTTCATGCAGTGTTAATTAAATATCATTATATTGCCTGCAGCTGTTTTGTTTTGCTCAATGATTACTCCTGTGCTGACCTGTAACTCACACAGAGACAAAAAGCATGTTTAATGGTGGAGATCCTGTATCTCTGCACCAACACTGTGGAGTCAGAATTGCCTCGAAATGAAGTCAAAGCTTTGCTTGAGATCACTGTATTTTGAAATTGCTTCTCTTGTAACCACTGTAGGTGCAGCACGTTCATTTCCTGTCTGAAGCAGCTGGCTGGCCTTCGATGGCCTTGCAGAGAGCAGCAGGATTCCTGCACAGCGGGGGTAGAGCTGTCACCCACATGTGGAAGCAAAGTGGAATCGGGCACACTCTCAAAAACAAGATTCCACTTTACCTGGAGAAAATTCAAGGCGTTGTCTGGCAAATGCAGAATGAATTACAAAGTAAGCAAGAGTGCAAAGCAAGAATAGAGACAATGTCAGTACAGGGCAAACCAAACTTGACTGTAAACTATAACACATATTGAAGAGCACAAAGGTTTCTATTTTGATTTAGCAAGAAGTGCTGACCTTGGCTCTCAGTGTACAGAGTGGGAGCCTTGATGCAATAAGCTCTAAGAGGGCTCTCTGTGAGCACCTTTAATGAAATCAGTGGTGGGGCTTTTTCTCAGTCGCAGGAGGCTGGGTTCAATCAGATGAGAACAGAGCCCTTAATTCCTAAGCTGAAGTATTTCTGCTAACAGTTCCCTGGCAAGCCTTTCCTCCCAAAGGGCTGTTCATATCCATCCTTGAGTTTTTAATGCTTGTACTAATCGGATTTCACTTGATCTGTTTTTTTCCAAGCCTATCCAGTAGCCACTAATTCACTGTTCAGCTCGACTGTGGTCCATACTGAAACCTTTGAGAAATGCAGTCAGCTGGAATTAGCTGTGAGAACCTTCAGTTCTCACAAGGGTAAAACTCACTTTGGGCCACTTAGCTCTTGGCTCTTCCCACTCAAAAGTTGGATTTAGTTGAAATACTATGCTTGAAATCTGTTGTGACCAAACTGTCCTCTTGCTCAGCAGCAGGTGCAGTCAGTGCAGTACAGCTCTGATGGGGGCACATTGCAGAGCATCCCTCACACTCCTTTTGCACAGCAGCAATGTATTTTAAAGGGGCTCAGGGTTAGAACTGAATGGTTCTTCCAGTTTGCAGCTGTGCACTGGGTCGGACTGCCAAGGAAACACAGCTGCCTCTTCCACTTTTCTGTGCCCCTCCTTCACATACGCTGGAAGTTGGGTGCAAACAAACAAACAAACAAACAGCCACTTTGTACCAAACCAGCTAAGGTTTGCCTCATTAACCTGTTTGCTTCAGAGCCATTAGCAACTTTGAAGGATGCCTACTACGATGTAACCTTGAAGCCACTGGATGAAGTCTGGAAAGAGAAGACAGAAGAGCACATGAAGAAAATCCAGGCTTTCTTACCCAAGATTGTAAAAGATGTGTGGCTAATGGAACCAATCCAGGTGGCATTAAAGGTTGTGAAAGCAGGCTTGGATATGGTTGGTATAATTCAGTTCTCCATTTTTAATGGTTTGAAAGACAAGGCCTACAGATTTAAGTCTCAGCTCTGAACTATGGATACACAAAAACAGATAACTATTTTTGTTTATGGAAATAGTGCAGTTATCTTTTCACAGAATAAGCTTGTGCACAGCCAATTTACTGTTCTTGCAATATGTGTCCTACTTTGAAAGAGTACTTTTCCAGCTAGAGGAGAGGTTGTTTTACTAGTTCTGGTTGAAATCACAGCAGCAGTAATCTGTAATTCAAGTATCTTTTACTTTTCTTCCATAGAGAGGAGAAATTGTCATTCCAATAAACAATGTACAAATAAATCTGGGCTCTTCTAGTTGAAATAAAAAGCATAAAAGATATATCATGAGGCCAATTTACCTTAATAAAGATACCAGTCCTTTCCAAGCTACTGAAGCACATTAACTTAGTGAAGCATTGCCACACTTTGTCACGTTATTTAGGAAGAATATATTTCTGTCCACTATTTGTTGGTGTTGTGACTAGAGTCTGTCCTCTGGATATTAACCTCTACATGACAAGATGCTGCTGGGTAGGTGACAAATGCAAGAGAGACTAAAGTGGTATTTTGTATTTCTTGATTTAAAACTCATTTGCAAGTACTGACCCTGCCCTGAAGCCATACTGAAATTGGTTTTATAATCTCTGACTCCCCAACAGGCTACACAACAGGTGCTTAGGTGGGCAGAGGCCACGTTTTCCAGAGCTGTGAGCAAGATCTGGAAGCCCTTGCTGAACCTGTACAGTTTTTCACCCAGGTAACTGGTGTTTTTGGAAGATCCCTGCTCTGGGCAGTGTTCTAAAAGGATATCTGCATAGTTAGTCTTTCTTTCAGTTTGCAGCTGAGGGTTCTGGACAGCCACCCAACCACTCTGTGCTTTGCCCTTGGCTGCCAGGCCTGACTGTGTTTGAAAGGAGCTACTAGGCAGCAAACCGGGTATCTGTAACTGGTAACTGGCCTGAGGTGGCCTGGGACAGTGCAGCCCTTGGCTAGAGTAGGATTGTGTTTTGCTGTTCTAACCAGACTACAGTTCTTACGAATATTTCACTTCCACATTTCTAATAATAAAGCAACAGCATTTAATCAGTTCAGCAGATAAGGGGTGTTCTGTTTGTATTCTACAGGAACTGTTCGGTGGCAGGAAAACTGCCAGTACTGCCTAAAGCAGACCTGTCCCTGCAGCTGGCAAATGTTACCACTTACCTCATTGGAGAAAAACTAATGAGGCCTCTGCAAGACCTCTACAACCTCAACATACTTGCAGAGTATTACAGATTCAAAAGGAGGATGATGGAGAGCCCCTTTGAATGTAAGCCCCTTTCAAAGTGCTGCTTTGTTTTGTACCTGAGTCTTCCACTTAGTTCTTTATTTTAAAAATTGTATTTGGAATAGGAGTTTACATAGAGATGGTCGCTAATTAATAATTTTCCTATCAAATTACATACAGTCTTTCTTGTAGGATAGTGATGGTATGTGTAAGATCAACACTCTGGGCAAAGCTGACATGCAGTAACACTGCTCTACTTAATATTCATGCAAATTTTGCAGCTCTTTTTCCACTTGCTGCTCTTGAGACTAGAAAGAGCAGGTGGTATTTATCTGCCTTATCCATATGCTCTTGGGAGTTGATACTGTGGTTCAGTGCCAGTCACACCTGTTGGCTCTGTGTTCTGCACAGAGGCTTGGAAACTGGTGACTTCACCTCTGCTGCCTCTAGGATGAGCAAGCTCAGCCCTACCAAAACTTCAGAGACAGTATTGCCTGTAAAAGTATTGCTAAATGCTAAAGGAATGCACTAACAGTCCCAACTGTCCCTTAGAGAGAACGGCTTTTCCAGAAAACTCTTTTTAATGGTTTCCTCCCAGTAGAGAGAAACACAACAGCAGGTCCTAGTGACCCCCATAATCTGAGTGATGTAGCAGCAGGGTTTCCTGGACTGCAGCTGATGATGCACTGGTTTGGAAGGGTTGTTTTTGGAGACAATTAATATTCTTGTGTTTTCTGCATAAGGATGTATAGTGTGTGTGTGTGTGTGTGTTTATAAATATGACTATCAAGTAGTACAATGACAAATCAAGATGAGCTTTGAATCCCAATTCGAGTTTATCAAAGTTTTATGGCACTCTGGTAAATCTGTAACAAAAAATAAATAATTAAAGTGGTTTGTTTCTGAGAAAAGTTTTGTTGCAGAGCAACTACAGTTTAACTAATTAAAGTGTAAGTGTAGTAATATCAGTGTAATAATAAGTCAGAAATTATTTTAAGAGCATGCCAGCCAGAAGCCGTGTGTACTGCAGTATGCACAGCATTTACTGCTCTGTGGAAAACTCACTGATATTTCTTCTGAAATACCATTCTCCAGATCATGCTGTGTTAGTGGGGACCAAGCATCTTGTGACTTTTGATGGAAAAATGTATGATTTGGCATCAAAGTGCAGTGTACTTCTTGCCAAGGATTTTGTTCACAATGCTTTCACTGTAATACTAAATGAGGAAACTAAGAACTCAAGATCACTGTACGTGGAGATGAACCAGACTGTGATCAGTATCTACCCCCAACTAAAGGTAGGAAGAGCAAGTCAATAATTTTTTTATTTTTGCCAAAAATTTTCTTCAACTGACAAAAAAAAAATTAAATATTGATGCTCAAAACATATACCAGAAGCATTCTCAGGCACTGGCTTTAAAGTAACCACTTCTTAAAAAGAAAATATCTCTCCAAAACAAAACCAGTTTAACTCTAGGGCTGCCTCTTTGCTCTCTGTATATGACAGAAACTTTTAAACTTTCCTCTGACATGGTCTGAGGGAATGGCACTGAGAGGGAGGCTTTGTGCTTTCTGCTCTTTTGGAGGTTTAACACAAGCCCATTCTTATCCCCTTAATTCTGGACTAAGTTGGCCTCATCCCACCTGCAAATCCAGACTGTGCTTGCCTGTGACAGAACTTTCACTATGACAGATTTGAAACTGCATTTTCATTTTAAAACAGATATCCAGGATGTTTAACTTCTCCTTTATGGAGGAGAACTGCCAAGTCCTGGATCAATCCCTTAAAAACAGTACCATGAATTCAAGGCACGGAACCAACAAAATAGAAGTATCTGATCAGAAAGGAATTTCTGTCTCTTGTGACTTTCAGTATGATCTCTGTACTGTCACTCTGGCTGGGTGGCACCACGGTGAGTATCAGTCATACAGCTGTTGTCAGCTGTTAGTCATTTTTGCTATCTCTCTGAATTACCTGTCTTACTGGTAGTCCCAGCATCTGTGCTGTCTTTCACTTGTTTTTCCCATCTTCATTTATAGACACCCTGGAAATGGCCCTAAGCATTGCCAGTAATTGCCAAATAGAGCACTGAGTGCACCATTCCAGGGAGGGAGAAGAGCAAGTTATAGGTTACTGTTGATTCAATGCAATAAAGCAGACAGAAATCGGAGGCAAAGGTACTGCAATCAGTCCAGCCCCAAACCCTGGTTGAGAATCTGCTCTACAGTAGGCTTAGCTTGTCAGACCTGCAAGACAACTACAGAGGGAGGCCCAAAACCTCACAGGGTTTTTGGTATATTTGGAATGCATTCCTATCCATGTACCTCCCACTAGTCTAGAACTCATCTCCTAAAGATTAGCAGAGAATGGATCTCATGCCTTGATGTGCTCAGGGGAAGCCCATGACCAGATGAGACAAGAGATGGCAATGCTGGCTGGGCGGCTTCCCCTCTTCCACACTAGAGCTGAGCTCTGCTGGACAGAATAATCAGAGTCCAGAGACAGCTGCTGTAATTTTCCTGCACCTACTCCTGACAACTCCTGTTTTACTCCATTTCAATTTCCTCCCAGGTATTTCAGCTGGGCTTTTTGGTACCAATGATAATGAGGCTGGAAACGAATGGATGGTGCCTAATGGTTCCTGCACTGACAATGTGCAAGAGTTCACCCAGAGCTGGCAGGTAATAAGCTGAGGGGCTTCTGTGTGCAGGGCTGCTGAGCACAGGGGGCACTGTCTGACACCCTGGGTTGGCTTAGATGAACTAAAACCCGACAGTGAAAAGAGCAGCACACTGCATTGTTTTGCTGTGTCTAACCAGGGAAAAGCTTGCACATATTTGCTAAAAACTGTTCAAGAATTCCCTATAAATAGGCATTGAATATTTTGGCCTAGGTGGTAAGGTAAAACATAGAGGTGGCTGCTGCTTTTAGAAAAAACTGATACTGGAGCCAAGTATCTTTAATGTTTTCCTACTTAGAGCACTTCTTCCTGGAACGCAGGGGTAGGTGGTACTAGGTCTGAGCCAAATCTGTACATTCATCACTCAGGCCACAGTTTGTAGCTTTCTTTAGAGCTGCTAGTTCTAGCTGGGTATTTTGAGCCTCTCAATTTTCTTTAATCTTCCTGCTTTACATCTTATCAATAAACAAAATTTTAGAAACAAATAACTAGTAGATTTGCTCTCCATCCCCACACCACTAAGTATTCAGACCTTTTTGGAAGGTTAGCTGCTGCTGTCAGTTACTGACTTGCATAAAAAGATTCCTATAACTATCATAAATAAATGTTGTAACAATTTTATACCAGTAATATTATAGCTCTGCTTAATTTTATGTACTCTGTCATCAGCTGAAAATAATCTAACTACACAAACATGCAGTTGTACAGAACCATTTGTGAATGCAACCAACCAAGAAAAGTAGCCTTAACATGCTCTCAAGCCATGTTGACAAGATCCTCTAAATCCCTTCCAAGTCTAATTGTAAGAAACTATTACCAAAAAGAAAAGGAATCAGCATCTTATTACCACAAAGATTTTGTGAGTCTTCCATTTATCCCATCTCACAGAAGATGTGCAAGTTCTGGGAACAAAAATCTCATTTTCAGATTTATGCCAGTACTTTACTGTAAAAGAGAGAATTGCTTCAAGTATCTTGTACTTCTTGCTGTTGCAGAGCTACAGTTAACAAGCTTGCAGCCTATGTTTATGTTAATAATGGGGCAGGACCACAATATGACTGACCACAGGCACAATTTTCTTAGTTGCTACAAATATTAACTTCTAATATTTTCATTAATATGCAAAACTCCGCAGAGACATTGAACAAAACAATGAATTAAAGCAATACATAGAAACTTACAGTCATACAGAAGCAGGGCAGTCCTGAGTGAACTCCAACAGGCAACTCGGTCCCAGGAGCTTTATCACAGCCTTTGTCATCCACTGACTCTGCAAAGGATGTCAGCACAGCTCCACCATCACAGGGCCAGGGCTGCAGGGGACTGAGTGTCTGACTCCGGCAGGATGAGGGTTAGCACAGATTAAACTGCCCATTCATTGTCCTTGGTAACTAAAATAATTACCGTTTACACTTGCTTAAGGAACTTCTTGGTGGTGTGGTTTTGTTTTTTTTTAAAGCCACCTTTACCTATGAAAAACCCAACAAGGATATGAAGTTATTTTTTCTCCATCAGGAAGATCTAGTAAAAGCCCAACTTTGACCTGTCAGATCTATATAAAAGAGAACTAGCCCACTACCTGCTATGTCAGCAACTACACACCAAAACCCTTCAGTGAATAACAGAATCAGCAGGAAAAGGAAACAAGGTCTAATCTGCAAGGTGCCTCTCAATATTAATGAACAATAATCATTAGAGCAGTGTACTGAGCTACCCATATCTTCCTTCAAACCAGCTTACAGTGGAAATCCAAAGAACTTGTCCTACCCTAATGTATGCAAAAAAAACCCCAAATCCACCAACTTCAGTAATTCTGTTTTCCCAGGTGAACAAGTGCAATCTTGTACAGAAGAAAGAGAAGCCGTGTCCAATTACAGCTAAGCACAACATCTGTAAAATGTTCTTTGAAGAACCACATTCACTTCTTAGGAACTGCTTCAAAGTTGTAAGTAGAACTTCAGCCAGAAGCACTGTCTTAATTATGTGTCATACTTCCAAGGAGGACACATAACCATTGCAAGGTTATAGAAGTTTAGCTGCAGAGAACTTTAGAAGTAATCAAAACAGCAATACAGACAAAATAAAAGGTGTTTTTATCACCATAAATATAAATGGAGGTTTTTGACATTCACAGAGTAGTGGCATGACTGCACTGTTCTTTAGGGTATAGGTCTAAAAGTTGAAAACAGAAATATCTTCCTTACTGTTAGGAAGGGAATAAAGGCTTATGAATGGTCCTAACGAGGCAGAGGGGAGGGGACACAAGCCAAACCTCTGGATTTACCTACAGGTCCTCCTGCTCCCCCCCAACCCATCTCTCTGTGCCCAGGTGGAGCCCGAGCCATTCTACACCATGTGTACACAGGATATCTGTGACTCCCCAGCCTTGGGGGCTGCCTGCAGCTTAGCAGCAGCTTTTGTTCATTTGTGCAACCGGAATTTTGTCCCTGTGGAAATCCCTCCACAGTGGTAAGTTTCATTTCTTTTATTGCCCTGAATATTCTGACTGCATTGCTCCAGTATTTACATGTCTGCAATTCAAGAACACATGAGAAAATAAAACTAATAAATCTGACTGTGGCCATGGCCAAAACTGATCCTAATCCCAGAAATGCTCCTCTTGGCTGCCTCCCCTTCCTGCTGTTCACTCAGCAGCACACCAGACCCATCCACTGCACACTCTCTACTGCCTTTCTTATTTCATCCTCATTTGCTGTGTACCAGAGGCAGGATACCTACAGAATACTGTGTGATGTCCTAAGGGGTTTCTCCTCTTGAATACTATTTCTGGCTCCATCTTTTTTTTGGTCTGAATAATGCTTTTGGATTTATAGTAACAACAATACATATACAGACACAAAATACTCAGAGACTTAATTTTGTACTTTTCAGTCTCTAATAATTAAATTTATCTATCTTTTCAACCTAGAATATCCAGATTATCAATATTTGTGTTTTAATGCAGCTGTCACCCAGATTGCATTGTTAAGTGGATTCCTGGAATACAGCTAAGGAAGATGAACAGCCTGAATAGAGCAGTAGCACTTGCTTTGAAATTTTTATAATTACAATCCTTTCCCACTTCTGTAGTTATGGTGCTAATTTGTGCACTCCAAAAGTGACTGGACCACATGTGCTGCTAACTGGAGTTCCATTATTGATAGTCTTGCCCAAGTAGTAACTTACTGTGTTTTTAGAAGACTGCAAAGGAAATATTTACACTAAATAAATGGCAAAATGATGCAGAAGAGCCAATTATGCTTTTGCTTGAAATGCAGCACTTGGGTTTACTCCTTTTATGCTCCCTGCTTTACTAAGGCTTAGTAATGAAAAGAGGGTGGGGTTTTTAATATATGTAATGAAACAGTAATTATTTGCATTTGTAAACTCACTGCTATCTTAAAGGAGTGATTTGGTGACTACAAACCCATTTGTAGCATACCTTAAAAAAATTTATAAGTATTGGCTGATTTCTTACCCATTAAGGAAGGGAGTAGTATTTGTAGATGGGTGGGCCATAAAATAAAAACCTAGAAAAAGAACACTCACTGTGCCTGAAAGTGCATCACATCCCACTCCCACATGCTGCAACAACGCTGTGTGTCAGTATCTGCCTGAGCTGTCCAGTTCACTCAGCTCCTAGGCAGTGCATGATCAGGACATTTCTGGGTAGCATCTTGTAGGCAGTGAGTGGTTTTACCTCCAGTAGTTATATAAACTCTTCAACATATAAAGATGAAATACAGAGACCAATTATGTTAAATCTGAGTCAACAGAATATTCAGTTGAAAATAAAGCTTTAGAATAGCTTGGTTGCTGAATGACTGAAGTCAGCTAGTGCTACTAGTTTGCATTATCTCATTTCTGAGGAAAAGGATTGGAATGAAGGCAGATCACACACTCAGTTAACAAGAACATGCTATTAAAGAAGCAAAGTTCATTGGGGATGCACACATGAATCAACATATTTAAGACAAGAAATACTTAATCTGTATTTAGCTTATTTTCTGTATCCAGTTTTTGGACACAAAAACAATGTTTTACTTAAATTATGAACCAGTTGAGAACAGTCCTGGGTAAGAAATTGAAGGGTTGAGGAAAGATATGAGTTAACTCTCTAAATATGTAAACACTCTAAAGAGAAGGAAGTTGAACAGACCAAACTAAGGGAGAATTAGGTTTGACACAGTGCAAGAGCCTGTAATGGTTGGGTTACTCATGCACAGTAACTGATAACCAGCAACGGGCATAAGAGCAAAACAGAAAGTGGCTGTCAGCAGAAACTACCTCTGCACTATTTCTTAGAAATTCATGCTTGTCAAGGATCTTCCATTGAACAGCTGAACTACCCAGACCTCACAAACTTTAGAAATAATTCTGCCCTTTTCCTCCTAAATGTGAATTTATCAAACATGAGAGAACCTTACATCTTTATTTCACTTTAGTGATCTAAGATAAAATCATATCTAAAATGCTGTAGTACTTTTCCCACAGTTTTTTGATGTCATAAATATATCTGATGCTATTTTCCTTTAATAGATTTTTTGTATTTCATTTCATAATGAGGTTGCATTACATGTGACTTGTACTTACTGCTTACCTGGAGTTCATCTCTTCTTCATTTCAGCTCAAGCCAGTTCTGAATGGCAGATACCAGCCCTGAAGATGGAAGAACCCTTTCAGCACCCAAAAGAGAACAGTTATTTTAGGTAGACAAGCTAGAGGCAAGAAGAGGGAGAGAGCAGTAGAAGTGTGAATGCATTAGTGTTAACTGTGAAAATAATGAAGTATAGATAGTATAAAAGGAAAGCTTTCCACCCAGAACCCCTGAGGGCAACAGGAATTATTTCAGTATACTGACAAGAAATTATACCAAAAGAAACCGGACATCAGTTCTGATGTCCAGATACTGAAAGTATCAGTTACTCTAAAAAAATTCTCCCATTCAGTGGCAAAACTGCCTCTCCATAAGCCTTGAACCATAGCATGAATACACTGAAAAGCTGAGAAAAGCTCTCTTCCAGCTCACATTAGTACAAGTGGACTACTTTGTAAAAGCAGCAGAGATGCTGACTTCTTTTTTCTCCAGAAATGAAACTCCACTGTTCAGCGGTTCGCTAGAAAGTTACCTCTTTTTTTTCCAGGGAAGTGCTCCAGCACACAAGGAGGCTAAGATAGATGTAAGATGGTTAAATAATGGAAAGCAGTTAATCATTTTCATGCTGGCTGATTTTTCCCTTATTAACGTATACACTGTTAAATGAGAAACAGCCTTCTTGGTTTCTGTGCCCCAGTTTCACAATTTCCCTTTGTGTCTTTACAACTCCCTTGTCAGCAGTTGATGTGTTGGGAAAAGGTGACCAACACCTACCCTACCCATGAAATACCATTATAGCTCCTGTTGTGTGAGTGTCTCAGCTGTTAAATCCTTTCTGGATCACTTAATTTAAAAATTGGATTACCTTTCTCCACACAGTGCCTGGAATGCAGCTATTCCTTGGTAAAGGGTAACACGGCAAAATCCATCCAATGTCTTTGCAAAATATGCAAACATTGAAATAGTGGTGTTCTGAACTACAACATCATGCTAATAAACATTTGACTGCCTTATTTTTATGCTGGAGTACATTTTTATTGATTATTTGTAACAACAAAGTAGGACTTAACTAAAGAGTTGGAACTGGCTGGGTTTGACTGGCTCACAAAGCCAGCAGCTGCCTCTTATTTCGTGTACACTGCTTGCAGCTGCACTCACTTTCTGAACACTTAGTCTCTAGCTTGATACAAATTAAAACACGATTCCTAACACCAGTCAGGAAAAAACCCTGCAATTTTTAGGATTCCCACACAGGGAATCCTATCATCCCATCAGATGCTAGAAGCCAAGTTTTCCTCTGTAATAATTTTATACCTGCACCCTTGTAAGAAGGTAAAATTGTATTAAATATTTCTGGAAGTTAAAGACTAATTATACCAGTTACTGATTAAAATAAAACAAACATATAGTTTTCTCCCCAGTCACTGCATGTCACTTCACTTTCCAGCTAGACACACCAGACACCTCTGAAAAAGTCCTGTGGTGACTTCAGGAACAAAGAAGAACATCAGCAAGTAGAGGAAGATTCAGAAGAGGTCAGTCAGCAACACAGGAATTTAGCTAAATGCTAACTGCAGACAGAAACACTGAGCTGGATCCAGACACCATGTCTCCTAAAAGCTGCATGTAACTTATCACTTAAAGAAGCCATTTAACTACTAATAAACATTTTAAACTCCAGCCATTTTGCTCAGCCCAGTAGTTTGGCATCTCTGAGCTGTTCCCAGGTCCTCCATGCATACAGTTCCTGCCTAGATAATCTTTAGAGAGTCAGGAACTCTGACAGGCCCCAGACACAACTCCTGAAGCTCAGCAGGAGCCAAGCCCAGCCCCACTCTGATCCTGGAGCCACAGGCCAGCTTGGAGAGCCTGCTGATCCCATGGGCCAGCCCAGACACCCCACTGACCCATGGGCCAGTCTGGACACCCCACTGACCCAGGGCACCTGCCTGCACACAGGGCATGTACGAGACACCACTTACACAGAGCAAGGTTAACAGAGCCACAATCAGGGGCAAGGGAAAAAAAAAAAAAAAAAGGAAAAGAAAAAAACACCCCAGATGACTCCACACTTAAATGAACTGTTCCACATCATGTTCATAATTGGAGTTAAGCACTGATTCACAGCTGTAATGAAAAAAGTCTTATCTCCAAGTTTCTGCACTGGCAGCTGTGCCTTTGCTCCCTGTCAGACTCTGCTGTTAATGCAAAGGCAAGTGCTCTGTCACACCTGTACAGCAAACACCTGCCCACAAACACAGCAGCGTCACAGGCCACGGGGTTCTTCAAATGAAGTGTGTAAATCCTTTAATGAACCAATATAATAATCCAGCCAAACCATTTTTAAATATACTTCATTTACTGCATGGAAATGTCTTGTGTTGGGAATTAAAAAATGGAGCCAACATGTCACCCTCCCACCTAACAGGAGATGGCAGCTCCTATCAGCAAACACAACACCAAAATGACAGAGGGATGGGGGGAAGCCATTTCCAGGTGTACCTGGGGGGAAGGATGGCAGTCTCCCTGCAGGGCAGTGTGCCAGCTCCACACATAACATCCCTCAGGCCAACTAAGAGACCTTTGTGATTTCTCATGGATGTAAAACTCTGGAAAAGAATCACCTCGAAGGGTTTGACTGAAGCATTTATCAAGTCAATCCATCAGTTTCAGTACTTCAAAACTGGCTTTTTTCTCTGCACTAGCCCTGGCTTTATCAGGACTAAACTTTTAGTAGGTAACTACTTGCAATACTGCACATTATTGAACACCTTGACTGAAGTAATCCAGAATGTTTATGCCTCAGATGCAGGTAATGCAGTATATAAACTGTGCTGTCACATGGCAAATACATAATATCCATTGCACATCTCATGGATCTCCCAGCCACACAACACATACCAATTTCTGCCTCTGTAACTCCTGCTGTTGAGAGCACTGTGAACACACCTGCCCACACCAGTTGTCCTTGCAGAGCACAGCAAGTTCACCCATGCTTCCCAGTGTAATTCTAGTGCTTACAATTCACCTCCAACATGTTCTTTATACAGAAACTCCATGATCTATAAAGTTAACAGAATTTCTGCATGCTACACCAACTTAACCCCAAAAGAGAATTAACAAGAGCCCAGCTTGGACCTCCTCCTCAACACAGGGCTAAAGAAGGCCCTCATCCTGTTACTCCTCAGTTACATTATCTGCCATACAACAGCAACAAAAATCACAAATCCATGTTCTACTGCAGAATTTGAGATACAAGGTGAGGGTAAGGGAGAATTCCCAGTACCCAGTAGAGCCCCACAATGCTCAACTGTGGAAATCCAGAAACAGCACCCTTCAGCCCAGCCTTAAACAGCCACAAGCAGCATCAGCCTCTCATTAGGTGAAGTACTGGGAGCTGGGAGTCAAAGCCATCTCCAGCAGTCTTTTGTTTAGAAGTACAATACCCACCCTGGCTTTAAGTGTCTCTTGCTTTGAATTCCTAGGAAAATAATTTTTAATACAAACCAGTTTTCAGCCAATATGCTGGCCATATGGATTATTTCTGAAAGGCTACAGCACTGTACAAGTGGATTTTTTCCAGAATTACAAACAACAAATAAACCCAGACTGCCAAAATTCTTTTTCTCTGTATGTTTTGCCATTTCATCAGCAGGATCTCAGACCACAGGAATTCCACTATCCAACTGCCCATGGTGTGGTCTGGTTTGGAATACCAAACTCAATATTAGAATTGTACTCTGAAATCCAGTCCTTAGTCTGCAAAGATCTCAACCTTTAAAGGACACTAGTTGTTTCCACATGCTTGGAAAACCTAATCCCCCAATTAAAAAATTTAATTACCACCACTTGATTCTCATCTCTCTACAATCAGCTAATTTTAGAGCATTCAGAGATTCTCTTCCCTTCCAATATGCATTCTATTGTTGCTAGACAATACAGCCCCCAGTCACAAAGTCATTCCACACAGATAATACAATGCATTCATCAGGACCCAAATTCTTTTTAGACACGATGGAAAATAAAGAGTAGTAACATTTCTACTTTTTATAGGTTTCTTGATGTGATTTCACTGTTTTTTTCAGAGGAGAAGGAAAAAAGATAAGAACAGGATATAATTTAGAATGATTTAAACAGTTAATAATAGCATACATTGGAAGAAAAAAACCTTCAAAGAGAAAAATGCACTTAGGGACAGAATGTTTGTTTCTGCAGGTGGAAAGTATTTGCATCTTGCACCTGGAGAACTTATTCCAAGGAATCCTGCATCTCATCTTTTCATTACCTTCACAGGAACAGAGGAGTCATTACCACTTTCAGTATCTCAGAAACTGGAGAGGTATTTTAAGCACAAGATACTGCTAACGTTTACCAAGAGACACCTGTCTTACAAGTGGTTTACAGACATGGTGATTACTGAAATAGAAAACACAGGTGAAAATTATTATTTCCAACCACAGCCTAAATGGATTGAAACACGTTTTCATATCAGGTACTGAGTTCACCCTGGTAACACAAGTCCTGTGCAGCCCCTGCTGCCATCAACAGCCTGCTGTAGAACAACTGTCTCAACATGTGCTCCCCCAAACAGCAGCTACAAATAAACATACAGCATTTCTAATAGCGTGGATCTCTTACTCAAAACATCAAATAGCCATTTCTCAAATATGTTGGTATAAAAAGTGATTGGAAGACATGAACATTGTTATTATTATCTGATAAGCACTGGTCCCTACACTTAACTGAGCCCAACTTCTCACTTTGGTTTACTCCCAGAATGGTTACATAGAATAGTCCAATGTTATGCACCAAAAAAGCAAAGGAAAAATTTCCAGTTCTCTTAGGCAGAAAGTAAAAGTATCAGGGGATGACTCTGTGCAAATCCTCCACTTCAAGGCTCCACATATTCTTATGGACAGGGTTTTCAGAGAGATCTGTCATCTTTACTGCTCGAAGAACGGGCTCAGGACTGCAGGACCGCACCACACCCATGACCATTACATACTTCCCTAAAAAACAAATAAGCATTAAATTTAATTAATCTTTGGATTATCATTTAAATTCATAAACCAAATTACTTAAAGCCAAGTAAACAGTGTAAACTGAACATGCCAATATTTGTAAGAAAACTCAAAGAATTAAGATTGCTTAGAACTAAATTTCAGAAACTGGTTTCATTATCTCTACAGCCACTTTTACGGCATATTTAACTACATTTTCACATACAGTAAAAGCCAAACAAACACAAATTTGTCCTGCTGTGTAAGTGGACTGGGGATAGGTCAGAAGGCTGAAAATTTAAGCAATGCGCCAATTTCGTACCATAATTTCTGCAATTCTGCAGACCAACACCTCTCCATTTGAACTGGCAGTTCTGGTGAAAGGAACAGAAAGAAAGAAATAAGAAAAAAACAGGAAAGAGAACTAAGAGAAGAATCTTTCTCCTTGTTCCGGGCCTCGCGCGCAGGGGATGTGCAGAACCACGTTAGACCGGGCACGGGCAGGGACAGCGCCCGCTGCCCGCGCGGGTCCCCCCGCCCCGCGGTACCTGCACTGAGGCACGGCCGGCCCTGCGGCACCTGCTCCACGCCCAGCACGGTGAAGGCGCCGCTGCCGTCCTGCAGCCGGGCCGAGCCGCCGCCGGCGCCGCGCTGCACCTCCAGCACGGTGCCCT